>CM035431.1:13079780-13087280 GCA_020310875.1 Ceratopteris richardii | reverse complement strand
GTACCTTTGATATTCTATAAACCAGCCATCAATACTGCAAGGTGGTACAATGATGACCACCCACGATCTATCTATCTATCTATATCTCTATCTATCGATCAATCGATCTATCTGTCTATCTATCCATATATCTATCTATCTATCTAACTATCTATCTATCTATCTATCTATCTATCTATCTATCTATCTATCTATCTATCTATCTATCTATCTATCTATCTATCTATCTATCTATCAATCTATGTATCTATCCATCTGTCAATCTCTCTATCTATCTATCTATCTATCTATCTATCTATCTATCTATCTATCTATCTATCTATCTATCTATCTATCTATCTATCTATCTATCTATCTATCTATCTATGTATCTATCTATCTATCTATCTATCTATGTATCTATCTATCTATCTATCTATCTATCTATCTATCTATCTATCTATCTATCTATCTACCTACCTACCTATCTATCTATCACTCTCTCTATCTCCTTGTCTGTTTGTCGAGCTATCTATCTATCTATATACCTACCTATCTATCTATCTATCTATGTATCTATCTATCTATCTATCTATCTATCTATCTATCTATCTATCTATCTATCTATCTATCTATCTATCTATCTATCTATCTATCTTCTATCTATCTATCTATCTATCTATCTATCTATATATCTATCTATCCATCTATCTATCTATCTATCTATCTATCTATCTATCTATCTATCTATCTATCTATCTATCTATCTATCTATCTATCTATATATATATCTATCTATCTATCTATCTATCTATCTATCTATCTATCTATCTATCTATCTATCTATCTATCTATCTATCTATCTATCTAACTATCTATCCATTTATCTATCTATCTATCTATCTATCTATCTATCTATCTATCTATCTATCTATATATCTATCGATCTATCGATCGATCTATCTATCTATCTATCTATCTATCTATCTATCAATTAATCTATCTATCTATCTATCTATCTATCTATCTATCTATCTATCTATCTATCTATCTATCTATCTATCCCTCTATCTACCTATGTATTTATCTTTCTATCTTCCTATCTATCTATCTATCTACCTATGTATTTATCTATCTATCTTCCTATCTATTGATCTATCTGTCTATCTATCTATCTATCTATCTATCTATCTATCTATCTATCTATCTATCTATCTATCTATCTATCTATCTATCTATCTATCTATCTATCCATCTATCTATCTATCTATCTATCTATCTATCTATCTATCTATCTGTTGGTACAAGTCAAGCCTTCACATTTGGCTTGGAACCCTTGAAGGATATCTCTACATGAAACAAGGAGCATAGGAACACTAGCTTATGAGTTATTACTCTTTTACCCATTGTAAAAGTCTATATAACTTGGCGCAGTATGCAATCACGCCTAATTGATTGAAAGTTGCGGAAAAGGTTGTTGATTGATTGAAAGAATATCTCAATCAACTTTCTTTAGGTGAAAGATTTTAGGAGATTGATTTGAATTCTAATTCAAGCTCTCACTCAAACTCCTATAAAAACTACAAATCAAAAGTCGCAGTTGGTTCTTCACTCATCCCGAGGCATTACTGTATCAATCATTGAGTGTGTGAGGTATACACTATAGCCTACACCTCTGAGTACCATTGAGCTATGTTTATCATGCCAATGGGAATGTACATTTACATGATCTAATACAAATATTTATATTCATCATCTCTGTTATTTTTTGAGTGTATTACTTCAACTACTGTCAACATCAAAGAAGACATATCTCAGTGCCTACTGAACTAAATCAAGTGATTCAAAGCTTGATAGACTCAACTCAAAGCATACCTCAAGCATACAAAGTTTGAAGCAACTTGGTTCAGCCAATTTTAGGAAATCATGGTCGAAGTACTTACTGTTGCAGTTCTTACAATAAACGAGTAATTTCTGGTAGAAGAACGAAGTAGATCTCGTAGAGTAATGCAAAGCTTTGTATGAGAGATAGCTTGTTCTATAGCTAAACATCTCTACTTTTAGTTGATCAATCTTTCCGGTGAAAAAGATAACTATACACAGTACAAAGTCTGACCGGAAAAAGGCTGTCTGAACTAAAAGAGTTTTTTCTTAAACTTCAGTAAGAGTTCAGTAACTTAAGAAAGTTCACGTGTCACTTCCTTACTTCATGTATGTTCACTTGAAGTAATTATAGACAGAATTGAAGTTCATTCCGGTATGATTCCGGTACGATTACGGTGTCAGTCCAGTGGCAGTCCGGTGAAATTTCGGTGAAATTTTTCCAGTAACGTTAGAGCACATTATAAGCTATTGATTGATTATAGAGAATTTCTGAATCACTCTAACTTAGTTCTTCTTAGTGTGACGGTTTCCGCAAGACACAGTCTTCGTCGCGATATCAAGGAGTAGAATTGAAGAAAAGGATCAAAGAGGGCTGGTACAAAGCAGGATTAGCAGTACCAACTCTATCTTCTGAGTGCATCCAACCATCTCTCCCAACAGTGGTATCAGAGCAAATAAGGTAAACATGGGAGATGGTTTTCCCTCATTCATTGACAAATTGGACAGGAACAATTACCAGGCTTGGTCTCTAAGGATCAAGACCTATCTACAAGGAAGAAGCTTGTTTGGATTCATATCAGGAGATGAGGAATTGCCCTCATTCAAAGCTAGAGGACTACCCACCAAGGATGAACAAGAGAAACTCAACCAATGGTGTGCAAAAGATGCTTTGGCAAGGTCTTACCTTCTAAACTCTATATCTGATTTTCTTTTACCTCATGTAAGGAATTGTAAGACTTCCCAAGAGACTTGGGAAACCTTGTCAAACTATTTTTCTTCCAACACAAGGGCCAGGAAGAATCAACTGTGGATTGAAATCACAACCCTTAGGAAGCAGCCCAAGCAACCAGTCTCAGAGTATGTGACTAAGATTAAAGATTTGGCAGACCAATTAGCAAGCATTGGAGAGGAGATTGAAGAGGAGCAAATAGTCAGGCAAGTAACAAATGGACTCAAGGCAGATGATAAGTGGGAAAGTTTCACCACTGCAATGGACCTCTATATGGACATGCATACCCCAGATCTCACAACACTCATGGGCCAACTATTTACACATGAAGCAAAGTTTACAAAGGCAGGAGATCAATCAAAAGGTAACAACCCCTCTGCTCTCTATACTGATAAGAAAGTTAAAGATAAAGGTAAAGGGAAGAAACAGGATGAAGAAGGCTCTACCTCCCAAGCTAATTATGCAGGGAGAGGTAGATCATCTAGAGGAAGAGGCAGAGGAGGTAAGTCAGGTAGGGGGAGACCCTACAACTCATCACCATGCAACATTTGTGGATTGTCCAATCATACCACAGATGAATGCTACAAGAACTACAAGAATCAGAAAGGAAGAGGCTACTCAAGAGGTGGATACTCTCAAGGGAGAGGCAGATTCAACCAACATCAAAGCTACAATGGATACAACAATCAGTACAACAACAACCACAATGGTAACTACCAAGGTGGATTCAGAAACAGAAGGGATTACAACAATTACACAGAGGAGCAAGATGACTCCCTATTGATCATGAATATGACCTCCAAGGCAGGTACAAATGATGATCATTTATTTTATATTGACTCAGGATGTTCTAACCATGTAGCTGGTAATGTGGCACTACTTTCTGATTTGGAAGAACCCAAGGGCAAACATCAGGTACAAACAGGTGATGATACGAAACACTCTGTTGTAAAAATTGGAAATGTGAAGACATGTGATGGTAACCAGAACCTATTGAGCAGGGTACTCTATGTACCAACCATCACCAAGAATCTAATGAGTGTTGGTCAGATTGTGGAGAAAGGTTTGCAGGTCAGATTCACACAACATGGAGCATATGTGGAGGACCCAAGACATGGATTCAGAAGGATAGCCAAGGGAGATAAATCAGGTAGATTGTTTACTTTTGAGCTAGAAGACACCAAGAATATTGCTTTGTATAATTACAAGGATCAAACACTTTCAGAGTTAGAGATATGGCACAAAAGATTAGGTCACATAGGTGAAAGAACTCTAAAGCAAATGTGCAGGGATCAATGTGTGCTTGGGATACCTAATGTGTCCAAGCAACACATGATTTATAAGTGTGGAGCATGTCAGTTTGGTAAGTCTCACAGATTGCCATATTCAAGAAAAGGTTTCATGCATAAAGACTACCTAGACTTGGTACACACAGATGTTTGGGGACCTAGCAAGGACCCTTCCATTTCAGGATCAAGGTATTATGTGTCCTTCATTGATGACTATAGCAGATGGACTGTCTTATACTTTATGAAACATAAAGATGAAGTGTTTAATTGTTTCAAGAAGTATCTTGCATTGGTTGAAAACCAAACAGGAAGAAACTTGAAAAAGCTAAGGTCAGATGGAGGAGGAGAATACTTCTCAAATGAGTTTGAAGACTTCTTGCAAGAAAGAGGCATCAAAAGGGAGATTACTACAAGGTACTCACCTGAACAAAACGGGGTAGCTGAAAGAAGAAATAGACTCATTGTAGAAACAGCAAGGTCTATGCTTAATGAAAAGAGGTTGCCAAATTATCTTTGGGCAGAGAGTGTATCTACTGCCACCTATCTCATAAATAGGTTGCCATCCAAATCACTTGATGGCATGACACCATATGAAGCTTGGCATGGTAAGAGACCATCTCTGGATCATTGTAAAATCTTTGGTTGTGTAGCATATGTGCATATTCCCTCACAGGTAAGGGGAAAACTAGATCCTAAAGCTGAAAAATGTATCTTCATTGGTTATGATTTGAACCAAAAGGGATACAGGTTCTACAACCCAACGAACAAAGGCTCAAGATAAGCAGAGATGTCATCTTTGATGAGAATGACTCATGGTATGAGAATGAATGCAGGAAGATTAGTCTACCCTATGACATGGAAGAGGATTTCCCAAAGCTCACCAAGGAGGAGCCAATCCCGAAAGATGAATCAAGCTCAGATGATGATGATACAATTAACCTTGAGGAATTCAGGGCATGGAAGTCCAAAGGAAAGATGAAAATGAAGAAGCTAGAGGATATACCAGAATCCTCAACTCAAGCAATGAGGAGATCTCAGAGAGAAAAGAAGAATCCTATCCGATTTGGGTATGACACGTCTCTTGTAACTAAGCATTCTGTATATCTTGCAAAGGATTTGTTGAATGAAGAACCAGGTACATACGAAGAGGCAATCACCAAATCAGAATGGAAAGGAGCTATGGATGAAGAAATAGAAGCTCTCAAGGAAAGTGATACTTGGGACTTGGTACCCAAGAAGGACTCTATGAAGGTGATAGGATCCAGATGGATCTACAAATTAAAGAAGAATTCAGATGGAACAGTAAACAGGTACAAAGCTAGGTTGGTAGCCAAGGGTTTTTCACAAACCCAAGGCATTGATTATGAGGAGAAATTTTCTCCTGTGGCCAAGATGCCAACTATCAGAATATTGGTAAGTGTAGCTGCATCCAAAAATTGGAACATGTACCAATTAGAGGTCAAGAATGCTTTCTTGAATGGATGGATATCTGAAGAAGTCTACATGTCACAACCACCTAGCTATGAAGACCCCAAGAAGGTAAACCATGTTTGTAAATTGAAGAAGGCTCTGTATGGTTTGAAGCAGGCACCTAGAGCATGGAATTACAGGTTGACAACCTATCTCCAAGACCAAGGATTTGTGATGAGTAAAGCAGACACTTCTCTATTCATAAAGAGAAGTAGTACATAAGTAATCTACTTGTGTGTTTATGTTGATGACATCATCATTACAGGCAATGATGTCAATGCAATTAGACACATCAAAGGACAGATGATGAAAGAGCTCAAGATCAATGATCTTGGATTATTAAAGTACTTCTTAGGTCTTGAGTTCGTCTACACCAACTCAGGTATATATATCACTCAAAAGAAGTATGTACAGGATATGGTCAAGAAGTTTGGTTTACAGGATGCTAAAGTATCTACTACTCTAATGGAGGTCAACCATAAGCTAAGTGCTCATGAAGGGGAAGAAGTCCAAGACATCACAGGATATCAAAGTATGGTAGGTAGTTTGAACTATGCTACCTTGACAAGAATTGACATAGCATATGGAGTTAGTGTGCTTAGTCAATTCATGCACAAACCAAGGGTACCTCACCTAGAAGCAGCAAAGAAGATCTTGAAGTATTTGAAGGGAACTCAGAACCATGGTTTGTACTTTCCTTATACATCAGACATTGATATTAAAGTGTATTCAGATGCAGATTGGGCAGGATGCAAGGATGACAGGAGAAGCACATCAGGATACATATGTTTTGCAGGTGATAAACCTATTTCTTGGTCAGCCAAGAAACAACCTACAGTAGCTTTATCATCTACTGAAGCAGAGTATAGAGGGCTAGCAAATGCTACTCAAGAAGCTATCTGGTTGAAGCTTTTGTACAGAGAGTTAGGCTTATATACAAGACCACCAATTATCTTTGGAGATAATACAAGTTCTCTTCACCTTGCAGCAAATCCAATATATCATGCTAGAACAAAACACATAGAGGTTCATTACCACTATGTGAGAGAGAAGTTGCTTAGTAAAGACATTCAGCTGACTTATGTGTCCACTAATATGCAATGTGCAGATTTACTCACTAAAGCTTTGGATGGAAACAAGTTATGCAGATTTAAATCCATGATTGGATTATAGGATGTGATTGAAGAATGAAGATGAAGACTTGAGCCAAAATGTTTGGCTTCAGGGGGAGCTGTTGGTACAAGTCAAGCCTTCACATTTGGCTTGGAACCCTTGAAGGATATCTCTACATGAAACAAGGAGCATAGGAACACTAGCTTATGAGTTATTACTCTTTTACCCATTGTAAAAGTCTATATAACTTGGCGCAGTATGCAATCATGCCTAATTGATTGAAAGTTGCGGAAAAGGTTGTTGATTGATTGAGAGAATATCTCAATCAACTTTCTTTAGGTGAAAGATTTTAGGAGATTGATTTGAATTCTAATTCAAGCTCTCACTCAAACTCCTATAAAAACTACAAATCAAAAGTCGCAGTTGGTTCTTCACTCATCCCGAGGCGTTACTGTATCAATCATTGAGTGTGTGAGGTATACACTATAGCCTACACCTCTGAGTACCATTGAGCTATGTTTATCATGCCAATGGGAATGTACATTTACATGATCTAATACAAATATTTATATTCATCATCTCTGCTATTTTCTGAGTGTATTACTTCAACTACTGTCAACATCAAAGAAGACATATCTCAGTGCCTACTGAACTAAATCAAGTGATTCAAAGCTTGAAAGACTCAACTCAAAGCATACCTCAAGCATACAAAGTTTGAAGCAACTTGGTTCAGCCAATTTTAGGAAATCATGGTCGAAGTACTTACTGTTGCAGTTCTTACAGTAAACGAGTAATTTCTGGTAGAAGAACGAAGTA
>CM035431.1:13059780-13072280 GCA_020310875.1 Ceratopteris richardii | reverse complement strand
AGAACTAATCAACTGAAATGAAAGCAGCAATCTGCCCGGAATACTGAAAGCATCAACTGCCCAGACCACATATGTCCAAGAAACGGAACGGCCACTCCCTGAAGCTGCAGCCCAAGGCATCCGAGAGCTCTCCTCTCAATCTCTTTCTCTTCTATCTTCTTAGGACTAGTGGGTTTTGTCCCCTGTGCTTGGAGCCCACGGCCTCATGCCCCAAAGAGAGAGAGAGAGGGATCATAGAAGGGGCACTACAGACCCCCACATCAAGCTTTTGCACCATCCCTGGTGCAATTTCTCCCTTATTATACTCATTTCAATGAGATCTACTCATTTCTAAAAAGAAACATGGTATGTACAAGGGGTGGAATGCTTCCATTTTGACCTATTTCAGATACTTCTTTACCCTGGAGATATTGACCAGGGGAATCCTTTGACCCTGCAGATCTTCCCGATGCACTGTGCCCTGTGGAAATACTTTAATTACCTTATAAGGTCCTATCCATTTGGGTGCCATTTTAGTTTGAATTGGTGGAACCTGATGCAGTAAAACCATAGACCCTTCCTGAACTTCATTGGATCTCAGATACCTGTCATGCAATCTCTTGCGCTCTTCTTGTGTTACTTGAAGTTTTTGCATTGCTCCTTCTCTGTATTCTTCTAATGCCACCAATCTCTGAATGGAGGGTTCAATTCCAATGGTTTTGATTCCTATTTCCTTTCTGATAATGAACTCAAATGGTGCCAATGCCTCTTTTCCATAAAGTAAGCGAAATGGAGTCTCGCCTGGGGTTCCCCTCTTCGTGGTTCTGAAAGCCCAAATTGCACCAATTAATGCTAGTGGCCAAGAGCTTTGATGATCAAAAGATAATTTGCGAAGTAGTCCAATCAAAATCTTATTGGAACTCTCTGCTTGGCCATTTGCCCTTGGGTAATAGGCACAAGATTTTTTATGGAAGATTTTGTACCTGTCAAATATAAACTCGAGCAATTGATTTACAAAATGTGTGCTTTTGTCACTAGTAATTTCCAGTGGGCAACCAAATCTTGAGAAAATACGTTTATACATAAATTTAGCTACTGTTAAAGCAGTGCAGTCCACAGTAGCTTTAGCCTCTATCCATTTAGTGGCATAGCATGTGGCCATCAAATATACTTTTTACCTCCTGGTTGCCCAGTTGGGCTAATTGGCCCTATGAAATCAAGACCCCATCGTTCAAATGGAAGCCATCCCGTAGATATGACTAATGGTTGGAAGTTCAATCTGGTTGGCGTGGGAGCACATCTCTGACAGATCTGGCATTCTTTTGCAAACTTGATTGCATCCTTGAAAATATGAGGCCACCATAACCCTTTGTGGATGATTCTATGAGCCAATTCTTCCCCCTTTAGGTGTCCTTCATTGTGTGCAGCCTCCAGCAAAAGATTTACCTTTTCTGGATAGACACATCTTCTCAATATATCATCCTGACAGTATTTATATAAATTTCCATTTATAAGAGAATATGCTTTGGTTTTTAGGAGCAATCTTCTCTTTTCTACAGGTGTCAAGTGTTCTGGGATCTTTCCAATAGTGAGAACATGAAGAATTTCATCATACCAACCTGTCCGAATTGCTATTAGAAAAAGATTGCTATCCACCAGTTCATCATTTATACCTGTTGCCTTTTCGCTCATTGTGGTCCTGGACACTTGATCTGCCATGTAGTGCTCTTTTCCTGGCTTAATATGAATATCAAAATTAAATTCTTGGAATAGGAGTAACCATCTCTAAATCCTTCCAGCTACTCTAGGCTTGTTTATCAAATACTTCAAGGGCTGATGATCCGAAATAACAATGAAATGTACACCAAGGAGATAATGTCGGAACTTCTGAAGAGCAAATATGATAGCCAAAGCTTCTCTTTCCGTTGTACTGTAATTTCTTTCAGCTTGGTTGAGTAGTCTACTCACATAAGAGATAGGCCTATTCACTTTGTGAGATGATGGTTGAGCTAGAACTGCACCAACAGCATGAAGACTAGCATCTGTATGCACATGAAATTCCAATGACCAATCAGGAACACTTAAAAGTGGAGCAGTACATAGCCTCAACTTTAGTTCACAAAATGCTTTGTCGGCTTAAGCACTCCATGAGAAAGGGATCTTTTTACTGGTAAGCCTTGACAAGGGCTTAGCAATTTCTGAATACATCCTAATGAATCTTCTGTGATACCCAGCATGGCCCAAGAAACTTTGCACTTCCTTTGGGCTTTGTGGAATTGGCATGGAAATAATAGCAGTAACCTTTGCAGGGTCGACAGTTATACCTTCAGCAGATACTATGTGACCAAGAAGAGTGCCCTTAGTGATCAAAAAG
Organism: Ceratopteris richardii; assembly: GCA_020310875.1. NCBI lineage: Eukaryota > Viridiplantae > Streptophyta > Polypodiopsida > Polypodiales > Pteridaceae > Ceratopteris > Ceratopteris richardii. Next base: position 13,069,927 of record CM035431.1, on the reverse strand, counting down.
TGACATTTATCAGGATTCAATTTCAAACCTGTTTTGAGACGTTGCTCAAAAATTTCTTTTAGATTTTCCAAATGGTCATGGAAATCTTGAACTACTTCCCTTCTATCTGTACCTAAAAATACTGAAAAGTCATCCATGAAAATGCGTAGAAAGGTTGTTAACCATTTGCCCAATATCAGATACATCGTTCTATTAAATGAAGCCGGTGCATTCTTCAAACCAAAAGCCATTTGAGTATAGACATAAGTGCCCCAGGGAGTGACAAAGGCTGTTTTGTCCCTATCATCAGGGTGAATTACTATCTGGTTATAGCCACTAAAACCATCCAAGAAACTATACAAAGTGTGACCAGCTACTTCCTCAAGCACTTGCTCTGTAAAGGGCTGAGGAAATCCATCTTGGATAGTCACTTTATTCAAAGCACGGAAATCAACACATACTCTTATTTTTCCACTATTTTTCTTGGGCACAATAACCATAGAGGAAAGCCACCTGGAATGTTCTACTGGAACAATTATACCTGCATCTTCTAGTTTTGTAATCTCTGCTTTTATTGCCTATGCATACTTCGGATTGAGTCGATATGGTCTACTTCTCACAGGCGCGGCTCCCTCAACTAAGGGTATCCGATGTAACCCAAGCTCTTCTTGTATTCCTGTTAGATCTTTGTATGACCATGCCAAGACACTTTTATAGGCAAAAAGCAAAGAAGTTACCTTCTGTAGCAAGGGAGGATAATGCCACAACCAGGATGCCAAATGGACCATTTGAGGGTTCTCTTCATCCCCTAAATTTACTTCTTGAACCAATGTTTCAGGACTGGTCTTGCTTGAGAAATCATCTCCACTATATGCAGGAGTGGATTTTAATTTATATTCTGCAACATGCTCTTTCATCCATCCTTGAGGTATATCTGCAAAAGGGAGATCTTCTCTTCTCTTCGGTTCATAATCTTCCCTCTCTGATACTTTTATATTGATTGCGTCTTCAAAGCTTGTATTTTCCTTCAATTGCTCATTTTCCAACACCTTGTGGTCTTCATTGCCTTTTTCTGTAATTTCCTTATCTACAACTTCTTCCTCAATCTCATTGATCTCCACTGTGCAACACTCTGCACTTCCCATCATCCAAATTAACAATGTATCATCTTCTTGGGGTAGAGTGGGCATTACCTGAGTATCCACAGTATATCCAGTGGTTTTTCCTGAGTCAAATCCCTCTTCCAAATGTAATTGTAGTTGGCTATTGGTGCTTGTTGAAATCCATAGTTTGTTTTTCCCCCAATCTTGCAAAGCTTTTGCTTGTCTCAGCCAAGGCCTTCCCAGGAGTAAAGGGTAAGAAGTCTCCTGTGGAAGTGCAATAACAACAAAATCTAGAACAAAATGGCAGCCATGTACTATCATCAGTACCTTCTCAATAATGCCCAGTGGCGCAACCCGATGTTGATCTGCCAATGTAACCGTGAATGGTGTCAACTTGGTGGGTTTCAATTTCAGCTTCTTCATTGTAAAATCCGGCATTAAATTGATACCACAGCCTCCATCTATGATCACACCTGTGAGAGCTTCATCCTTTATACAATCAGATAATCTTGAGCTTTGGTAGTCTCCTAAGGGTGCAGGGGGAAAATCAACCATGAAACCATCTGTACTAGGTGATTGGACCAAGTGAGCAGAGTGTATAATCTTCAGTAAGTCACTTCTTATTTTTGAATCCATCCTTATAAGTTCATATAGACTAACCTTGTGATGAATACCTTTCAAGATCTGTTCAATGTTTACCTCCTCAGTGTTTTCTTGCAGACTTGTTGGTTGGCCCTTTAGAGAAGTAGTCATCTTATTATAAGCTCCTTCAATTTGTGCTTGGTCCTTCCATCCAGACTCCTTTTCTTCCTCTTTATCCTGAAATCCTTGTTGTTCATCTCTCTGGGTCGCAGCTGCTTGCCTAGCTCTAGTCATCATGGGCATTGCAGAGGATGAAACAGCATAAGTCTGAGTGGTTTTTCCTTCTTCATGTGGAGAGACTGCAATCATATGAATTGGAGCAGGACGACCTCTTGGGCAATCTTTGGTATAATGATCCTTGGCCTCTGGACAATGTTGACAAGGAGGTGCATCTTCTGGGAGGGAACACCTATTTTGCATGTGACCATATTCACCACAACGATAGCACATCAAGGGTCTATTATATCTAGGCTTTGCAGGCCTATTCTCCTCTCTATTAGATGTATTTGAAGTACTAGCATAGTATGAATCCAAAGTTTGAGGGTTACCTCTCTGCTGTGTACCCTTGAGGTAATAGCAATCTCTAGCTTCATGACCATCTTTTCCACAAAATTGACAGCTTACCTTAATAGGGCAATTAGCATTGGAATGTTTATTGTTGTTACAGATTGTACACCAAATTTGTCTCCTTATATCCTGAGTGGTCTTCAAATCTTCTAACTCTCGGCGAAGTTGAGCTACTTCATCATCAGTGCGACGCAGTGGTGGCAAGACCTTCTCTTCTTGTTGATTTTGTTGCATCTTCAATGCTTCCAGTTCCCTCCTTAGTTGCTCAATAGGATCCAGATCTGCAGCATACTTTTGTTGTGTATCTCCTTCAAAATGTTGCCTTACTTCTTCAATGCGTGATGCCACTGCAACAAAATCATTGAGGGTCGCATCCAATCTAAGAGATTCACGAAGCTTCTGCTCAGATGACCTAGGCAGAGCCTTTTCGATCCACTTTTTAACAAAAAGTCACCTGGAGCATGTGGCAGACGTGCAACAAGTGCTTTTGTTCTAGTGTGAAGTTCATGAAAAGATTCACCTGATCTTAGCTTCAAATTCTCTAGCTGATCTAGAGCTCTTTCCGAGGAATCACTTGGTCGAAATGTCTGTGAGAATGCCACCTTCAGAGCCTCCCATGTAGTGAAATGGCCATCTGCATATTGACTATACCATTTATCTGCAAGACCCTCCAATGTGGATGGAAAAAGTGCCAACATTGCATCCTCTCTATTCTGCAGACCTCGTCCACTGCATAAAGAGATGAATCTCCTCACATGATCATCAGCATCCTCATAAGCTTGTCCCTTGAAGGTAGGAAATTTGATGTTTAATCTGGAGAGTAGATGAGAGAGATCCTCCATTTGTACTAGGGTTTCTTCTGACGTATCTGAGGAGAAGTCTAGAGTTCTCCTATACCTCTCTTTTGACAATGGTGTCCTACCCAAATCAATAGATAAATTTAGGGAAGGCAGAGGGGAGGTAGACTCACTAGCCGTGGTTATTGCTAACTTATTAAGGCTCCTCCGAACACGAAGAGACTCCTTATCTGCCCGTGTATGGGTCATGTACCTACTTGCAAATGTAATAGGGCAAAAAATACTTCTCACAGAAATGCAAAGGTCCCGCCGGGCGTACCAAACTATAGAGGAGGTATTGGGGTATCCGCTTTTAACAAAAGCAGAGATTAAAGATTAACACATCCAGTACGTCGCCTACTCAAGGGGGGTTCTCTTTAGGGAAGTATACCCTTTAACATTTCTGTGATCAGGTAGATAACAAGGAGATACTTCAAAAAATATAGACAACAATTGACCAAGGAAGACCATACACTTCTTGATTCGATTCAGATGATTACAAGATGTGTCAAGGAAATGCTCAAAAACTAATGCTCAGAGCTTCGTGGTACTCTATGCAGATAAATACAGATCAATACAAATGATGAAGAAATTTCTCATGAGAAAAGAAAGAAAATCCAAGACACTCTCTTACTCTATAGTGCTCATAGCCCTCCACTGAGAAGCCTACCCTCTGTATCCACACTACAGAGTAGCTCCTACAATAGGCTTGAACCACCAAGTGCAAGAGAGAACTTCTGCACGTATACACACATCAAAGTAACTCCAAAAAAATGTACCCCAATGTGTGTGTACCACAATGAGCACAAATCCCTTATTCTTATAGGCCTCCATAGGCCAAGAGAGCCTTGCCGAATCTTCACGTCCACAGATCCCGCGCCGGTTGATCACCCAAAATTGGAGGGTAGGTCAAATATTCCCTTGATTTGAATTGAATCCACAAAATAGGTAGTCGCCGAATGGTTGGTGACAACTCCACTTTTAACAATTACCTTTTACCTTTTCACCTGCCATCTGAGATTCTCATTTTGTAGTTTTGTTACTTCCTCACTGATTTATCCCGGGAAATTCAAATGAAGTGCCATTGTCCAAGAACAATTTGTTTTCAACCAATGTGGGGTCCATATAATTGTAGCATTCAGGCATCTATCTGATTTGCCAATTCGCATTGCCAGTGCGCTCCTCATAGCCCTGCATGCATCCTTGTACAAGTGTTGCACCACTTCTAATAGCTGCAAGACTGTTTGCGACAGCCATGTTTGTATCATTATGTGTATGAATCCCTATTCTAACAGAAGGCCATGGGTTCAAAGCTTTATGTATTTCTAGAGTCACCTCCTCCACTATCCATGGCATTGTTTCACCATTTGTGTGACACAACACTACCACATCAGCGCCAACCTTTGCTGTTGTCTTCAAACAATCCATTGCATACTCCCTGTTGGACAAATATCCATCGAAGAAATGCTCTGCATCCACCATAACTTCCTTACTCTGCCTGTGTGTGCGAGGGTATCTATGTGTGAATGTGTGTGTATGAGAATGTCTGTGTGAGTGAGTGTGTGCGTGTGGGTGTGCATATGCATCGTGTGTGTGTGTGGATGCGGTTGGGTGTGTGTGGCGGGGGTGGTCGGAGATGGCCGGGGTGGTGTGAGGGGGTGGTGTGAGAGGGTGGGTGGTGGTGTGAGGGGGTGGTGTGAGAGGGTGGGTGGTGGTGTAGGGGGTGGTGTGAGAGGCGGGGGTGGCGAGGGGGTGGTGTGAGAGGGTGGGTGGTGGTGTGAGGGGGTGGTGTGAGAGGCGGGGGTGGTGAGGGGGTGGTGTGAGAGTAGAGGCGGGGGTGAGTGGAGGGGAGGGGCGGGGGTGAGTGGAGGGGGAAGGCGGGGGTGAGTGGAGGGGAGGGGCGGGGGTGAGTGGAGGGGGAAGAGGGGGGTGAGTGGAGGGGAGGGGCGGGGGTGAGTGGAGGGGGAAGGCGGGGGTGAGTGGAGGGGAGGGGCGGGGGTGAGTGGAGGGGGAAGGCAGGGGTGAGTGGAGGGGAGGGGCAGGGGTAAGTGGAGGGGAGGGGCGGGGGTGAGTGGAGGGGGAAGGCGGGGGTGAGTGGAGGGGAGGGGCGGGGGTGAGTGGAGGGGGAAGGCGGGGGTGAGTGGAGGGGAGGGGCGGGGGTGAGTGGAGGGGAAGGGGCGGGGGTGAGTGGAGGGGAAGGTGGGGGTGAGAGGAGGGGGAAGGCGGGGGTGAGTGGAGGGGGAAGGCGGGGGTGAGTGGAGGGGAAGGCGGGGGTGGTGAGGGGGTGGTGTGAGAGTAGAGGGGGAGGGCGGGGGTGAGTGGAGGGGAGGGACGGGGGTGAGTGGAGGGGGAAGGCGGGGGTGAGTGGAGGGGAGGGGCGGGGGTGAGTGGAGGGGGAAGGCGGGGGTGAGTGGAGGGGAGGGGCGGGGGTGAGTGGAGGGGAAGGGGCGGGGGTGAGTGGAGGGGAAGGGGGCGGTGAGAGGAGGGGAGCGGAAGGGGCGGGGGTGAGAGAGAGAGAGAGAGAGAGAGAGAGAGAGAGAGAGAGAGAGAGAGAGAGAGAGAGAGAGAGAGAGAGAGAGAGAGAGAGAGAGAGAGAAAAAGAGAGAAAAGGGAGAGAGGGAGAGAAAAGGGAGAGAGGGAGGGGGGTTCACGTGGGGGGGGGGGCGGGGGGTCGTGGGGGGAATGGTGGGGGTGGCGGGGGGTTGGGGGGGGGAATGGTGGGGGGTGGCGGGGGGTTGGGGGGGGGGGGGGGAATTGTGGGGGTGGCGGGGGTTGGGTGGGGGGGAATTGTAAGGGGAATGGTGGGGTGAGGGGGTGGCGGGGGTGAGTTGAGGGGGAAGGCGGGGGTGAGTGGAGGGGAGGGGCGGGGGTGAGTGGAGGGGAGGGGCGGGGGTGAGTGGAGGGGAAAGGCGGGGGTGAGTGGAGGGGGAAGGCGGGGGTGAGTGGAGGCGAGGGGCGGGGGTGAGTGGAGGGGGAAGGCGGGGGTGAGTGGAGGGGAGGGGCGGGGGTGAGTGGAGGGGAAGGGGCGGGGGGTCGCGGGGGGTCGCGGGGGGGGGAAATGTGGGGGGTGGCGGGGGAGGAAGGGGAGAGAGAGAGAGAGAGAGAGAGAGAGAGAGAGAGAGAGAGAGAGAGAGAGAGAGAGAGAGAGAGAGAGAGAGAGAGAGAGAGAGAAAGAGAGAAAAGGGAGAGAGGGAGAGAAAAGGGAGAGAGGGAGGGGGGTTCACGTCGGGGGGGCGGGGGGTCGTGGGGGGAATGGTGGGGGGTGGCGGGGGGTTGGGGGGGGGGGGAATAGTGGGGGGTGGCGGGGGGTTGGGGGGGGGGGGGGGATTGTGGGGGTGGCGGGGGTTGGGGGGGGGAATTGTGAGGGGAAAGGTGGGGTGAGGGGGTGGCGGGGGTGAGTGGAGGGGGAAGGCGGGGGTGAGTGGAGGGGAGGGGCGGCGGTGAGTGGAGGGGAGGGGCGGGGGTGAGTGGAGGGGGAAGGCGGGGGTGAGTGGAGGGGAGGGGCGGGGGTGAGTGGAGTGGGAAGGCGGGGGTGAGTGGAGGGGGGGGCGGGGGGTCGTGGGGGGAATGGTGGGGGCTGGCGGGGGGTTGGGGGGGGGGAATGGTGGGGGGTGGCGGGGGGTTGGGGGGGGCGGGGATTGTGGGGGTGCCGGGGGTTGGGGGGGGGGGGGAATTGTGAGGGGAATGGGGGGGGGTGGGGGGGGGGTCGTGGGGGGGGGGAATGGTGGGGGGTGGCGGGGGGTTGGGGGGGGAAATTGTGAGGGGTGGCAGGGGGTCGCGGGGGGAAAGGTGGGGGGGCGGAGGATTGCGGGGAGGGAGGGGAGAGAGAGAGAGAGAGAGAGAGAGAGAGAGAGAGAGAGAGAGAGAGAGAGAGAGAGAGAGAGAGAGAGAGAGAGAGAGAGAGAGAGAGAGAGAGAGAGAGAGGGTACATGAGGGGGCTTGTGGGGAGGGCTGAGGGGGGTTAGAGGGGGGGCTAGGCGGGGGTGGCTGAGGGGGAACTAGTGGGGGTGAGGGTGGTGCTAAATGGAGGGGGCGGGGGTGGAGCTAAATGGAGGGGGCGGGGGTGAAGAAGAGAGAAAAAAAGGAGAAGAGAGAGAAAACTAATCAACTGAAATGAAAGCAGCAATCTGCCCGGAATACTGAAAGCATCAACTGCCCAGACCACATATGTCCAAGAAACGGAACGGCCACTCCCTGAAGCTGCAGCCCAAGGCATCCGAGAGCTCTCCTCTCAATCTCTTTCTCTTCTATGTTCTTAGGACTAGTGGGTTCTGTCCCCTGTGCTTGGAGCCCATGGCCTCATGCCCCAAAGAGAGAGAGAGAGGGATCATAGAAGGGGCACTACACTATCTATCTATCTATCTATCTATCTATCTATCTATCTATCTATCTATCTATCTATCTATCTATCTATCGATCTATCGATCTATTGATCTATTGATCTATCTATCTATCTACCTATCTACCTATCTATCTATCTATGTATCTATCTATCTATCTATCTATCTATCTATCTATCTATCTATCTATCTATCTATCTATCTATCTATCTATCCATCTATCTAGGTATGTATTTATCTATCTATCTATCTATCTATCTATTGATGTATCTATCTATCTATCTATCTATCTATCTATCTATCTATCTATATATCCATCTACATATCTATCTATATCTATGTATCTATCTATCTATGTATATATCTATCTATCTATCTATCTATCTATCTATCGATCAATCTATCCATCTATCCACTTATCCATCTATCCATATATCTATGTATCCATCTATCTATCTATCCATCTATTCATCTATCAATTATGGAGAAATTTCACTCCAATACACACCAATACACACAGCGGAAGTTATAGAACCTCTTCTAGAATCTGCCATGTAAGACCCTTGCTTAGTGAAACCTGATTCAATCACAACTCAGCCCTCCAATGGCTCTCAAAATTGGTACACAAACAATGGACTCTTATAGCTGTCTAACAAGCTAAAGAACACTCCATTTGGAGTTCATTTGACTATGTAACCAATTGCACAAATTTAGACTACCTATCATCTCAGGTTTAGCAGAAAACTGAGGTTCACAAGAAATGTTCCCAATACCTACTGGAGAATGATCTGATAGAACTATTTGAGATGCAACGAGTAGAAAAGATAAGCTTTTCATCAAGATATAATATACATTAATTGGATAAGTACATAGAGAGATATGACCTTCATAAGGTGGTTGTGTACAGAAAAGATATGTGGCTAGAATACCTTTGTGTCTTCTAGCATACAAATGAGGTACCTTCTGATATGGATTGGTGAGAGAATGACCAACATATGCTTCTACACCATCACCTTGTTATCTCCACAAATTTACACATTCAAATGAGCTCTTTATGTAGAGCTATGGGCATGGGACGTTTCACCTACCCTTGTATCTTCTCTCACTTCTTGACCTTTCACGTCATGTCCTTTGTCCTTCCATTGCCTTGGGTGACTTTTGATGCTTCAAATCACTCCATATGGATAATGTCACGTATTGTTTTAGTATTCCATCTCTATAAATGTATTTTGGCTTTTATATAAGCCTTCAATACATTAGCCCTTTTTAATTTAACACTCTACTCTAAGGTTATGAGTGTGCCCTTTATATTTTTAGGGTCTAGATTCATTTTGGGCTTACAACAAATACATAAATGATGAGGAGGTACATAATGACGGGTGAGTATGTGTCAAGCCTCACAATTGGAGCTTGCACATGTACCATAAATTTCAACACTCCCCCTCAAGCTACAATTGGGAGTCCATGCTACTCTCCAATTCTCCTCCTCTTCTCCTCTTGCTTCTTTTGCCTTTATAGCTCTTCCTTTGATTTGTTGGTGATCTTCTTTCTTTGCTTCCAAGCTTCTTTGGCTTCCCCTCAGCTTTAGCTTTGATTGTTTGCCTCTTCATGAGATTCTTCTATAATCCCTATCAAGGAACATGCTTCATACAAACTCATAGAATAAAAAAGAGATCACCTTGGTTGTACTTATCTTCGTTGCTTCACTCTGTTCTTTGCTTGTTGTCCTCTCTTTGAGAATATCTCTTCTTCTTTACCTTCATGGCTTCATGTCCTCTAGGCTTGCATGCTTTGCTTTGATCCTTCTTTGACTTTGGATCATCTTCAACTTTGTCTATGGGTGCAATCTTTGCATCTCCTTTTGACGTTGTCATGGTTGTCATGCTTCCTTTTTCTTCATGCCTTCTTTTGTGCATCATGGCTACTTCTTCTCTTCTAGATACTCCTTCCATAGAGGTGGCTCCTCCTAGTGCTTAAAGTTACCTTTGGTGGCTGCGTTTGCTCTTTCTTTGACATCCAAATCTGAAATTTGGTTTGACTCCACTTTCTCTTCTTTGGACTCTTCTTGGATCTTCCAATCCTTGCAAGCTAACCCCCCCTTGCTTTATAATCTTTTGTTCATTCTTCATGGCTGATTTTAGACCTGCAAATCATCAAATGGCTGATTATACATGAACTCTTTCATGAGTTCCTCTTCATGTGAAGAGTTTGTAGCTTCCACATCTTCCAAGCTTTCTTCTTCACCTACAAAACAACACAAGAAATGTTAATGTGATCAATGGTGTCTCTTGCACCTAACAAGGGTTTCCATTCCTCTTGGGATGGTCTTACTTTCCCTCACATAGGCTTGCCATTCCTCTTTGAATGGTCTTACTTGCCATAGGCTTGCCACTCTCTTTCGGTGGTCTTACTTGCCTTTACATTTGGCTTGCCACTCTCTTTTGGTGGTCTTACTTGCCTCAAAATTTAACTATACATTCACATGATTTATGCTTGGAACTTACCACCACATACAATGTGGATTTTTTCTCAAAACTTTACATCAGCCTTTAGATTTGCAAATGCACTTTTTTTACCTTCATTTAACTCAATGAACATCAGCCATGTTGTCAGACTTCTCATGAGTGATGCTTCCTTCTACCTTTGCACTTGATTGTGCTCTTTGAACCTTGGGAGTTTC
>CM035431.1:13039780-13042280 GCA_020310875.1 Ceratopteris richardii | reverse complement strand
AAGAGGAGATGAGAAGTGGAAGCCTTTTATTTTGTCCACAGAACTTTCACTAGATCACTTTACTCCTGATTTGAATCAATTGTTAGGTCATATGCTAACATTTGAGAATGATATCAAAGGAGATGTTGATAAGAGTGCAGGTCATGCAATGTACTCTAAGGACAAGAAGAAAACTAACAAAGGAAAGCAACAATCAGGTGAAGAAGAAGGTACTTCAAATCAAGCAAATTTCATAAGAGGAAGAGGAAATGGCAGAAGTAGAGGAAGAGGCAGAAACAACAAGGATAATACAAGAGCTTGTTGGATATGTAGTAAGACCAATCATCTATCTCATGATTGTTGGCATAATAATCAGAACAATGGCAATTATCAAAACTTTAATCAAAGAGCAAGAGGTGGTAGGTTTCAGAGAGGAAACTTCAGAGGTAGAGGTGGTAGGAATTCTTTTGGAAGAGGTGGAGGAAGAAGCTTCCAAAATCAATCCTACAATAACACCTATTACAACTATGCATCAGATCAGAAGGAGGATTCGACTCTCATTATGAATGCAACTTGTGAAACTTCACATGAGGATATGAGAGTGTTCTACATTGATTCAGGATGTAGTAATCATTTAAGTGGAAATATTGCTTTGATGACTGATCTAGATCATAATGCAATTAATCATACAGTTCAGACAGGTGATAATACAAAGCATAAGGTAAAGTCAATTGGTTCAGTCAAAGCTAAAGATGGGAGCACTCTTCTGAGTAAGGTTCTTTATCTTCCCACAATTCCAAAGAATTTGACCAGTGTAGGTCAAATTTTGGAAAAAGGATATGAGGTAAGATTTACCAATGATGGAGTTTATGTTGAAGACCCTAGTCAAGGGTATAAACAGGTTGTTACAGGAAAGAAAGAAGGAAGGCTCTTCACATTGAAGGTACAAGGAAATGTTGGACATGCTATGTTCACATATGGAGAGCAGAAGGTGTCTAAATTGGATCTTTGGCATACAAGACTTGGACACTTCAATGAAAGAGGTATCAAAGACATGATCAATAATGATTCAGTGCTTGGGTTGCCTAACATTGCAGGTCAACACATGACATACAGATGTGAGGCATGTCAATTAGGTAAGACTCATAAGCAATCCTATTCCAAGCTTGGGTTTATGTATTCAGAAAGACTTGAATTGGTACATACAGATGTGTGGGGTCCTTCAAAGGATTTTAGTATAAATGGTTCAAGATATTATGTCATATATGTTGATGATGCTACCAGGTGGATCACAATTTATGTGATTAAAGAAAAGTCAGAAGTGTTTAATACATTTAAACACTATCATGCTTATGCAGAAAGGATTACAGGTCAAAGATTGAAGAGACTAAGGTCAGATGGAGGGGGAGAGTATTTTTCAAATGAGTTCAATGATTACTTGTGGAATGCAGGTATAAAGAGAGAAGTTACTTGTAGGTACTCTCCTCAACAAAATGGGGTAGCAGAAAGGAGAAATAGGACTCTTGTTGAGTTTGCAAGGTCCATGATGAAAGAGAAGAATTGCCCAAACTATTTGTGGGCAGAGGCTGTAAATACAGCTGCTTATTTGGTCAATAGATTGCCTTGTAAAGCCTTGCAAGGTATGACACCATATGAAGCTTGGTGGGGTAAAAGACCTACCTTGGATCATTGCAGAATATTTGGATGTTTGGCATATGCATATGTGCCATCTCAGTTGAGACATAAGTTGGAGCCTAAGGCAGAAAAATATGTATTCATTGGCTATGATGATAAGCAAATGGGATACAGGTTGTGGAGTCCATCCACAAAGAAATTCCTTGTGTCCAAGGATGTTACATTTGATGAGCAAGGTACTTGGTATGCAGGTAAATATAATATACATGCAGATGATGAAGAAGTAGTGGATCAAAGAAAAGGTAAAGCAAAGATTCAATTACTTGATGAAAGTGAGAATAATGAAGTACAGGTTGAAGTTGAAGAGAGGCCAAGGTTTGATCTAGAATGTGATGAACCAGAAACTTCAAAAAGTGCAGAAGTTAGGAGGTCATCTAGACACAAATGGCAACCTACAAGGTATAGCTATGACACCTCATTCTTGACTACTAAAGATTATGCTTATTTGGTAAAAACAGATGAAGATCCATCTTCATATTATGAAGCCAAAGGCAAGAAAAATTGGGAAGAAGCTATGCAAGAGGAGTATGATGCATTGATAGAGAATCAGACTTGGGATCTGGTTCCTAAACCTAATAGCCAGAAAATCATTGGATGTAAGTGGGTGTACAAAACAAAAAGATTTGCAGATGGAAGTGTGTCTAGATACAAAGCTAGACTTGTTGTGAAAGGGTATGCACAGACATATGGAGTGGACTATGATGAGACTTATAGTCCTGTGGCAAAAATGACAACCATTAGAACTCTCATAGCAATTGCTGCTTGCAAAGGTTGGAAGCTATCTCAATTAGATGTTAAAAATGCTTTTTTAAATGGTTACATTTCA
>CM035431.1:12939780-13014780 GCA_020310875.1 Ceratopteris richardii | reverse complement strand
CTTAAAAATAGGAGGTGTCACTATTGAGTATCTGGTTCATTCCAAAAGCATATTTTGCTTATTCCTTATACTTTTATGCATTATATACACTCAACCATAAGTGTATTAGTCCCATAAAAGGATTTCTTCTAATTGTAATCATGCTGGTCACTATGAGCATTTGAAGTTTATTTTCTCATCCATAAATACTAAGTTTTTTGAGCTAGTTGATGCGCGAACCTAATTGTATCTACATAGTGCACTTTATAAATTGCACTTATGGCATGACTATAAGGTCTATTTGAGTCTCCATGAGCTCAAGGGTTGGTCTTGTGCCAGTTGGTTGGACCAAACTTCATCGCTTTGAAACTCACCTTTCTACCTCTTACAAGCTTCTCCAAGTTTGTTGATTCTTCATAACCCTTAGTCATGGGCTGGTGCTCGCTTCGCTCGCACAAAAGGAACATAGGTTTTGTGTCAAATAGTTTAATAGTAATGAAATATTTCGACAACGATGCACAATAGTGCACTCTCCTCCTCAAGAGCTCTACGATGATATCCTTGAAGTAGAAAACTAAGCTCTAGGCGCCGCACTTGGTACTCCACACAAAGGCTTTAGAATATGTCGTAAAACATAGTACACAGGGAGCACGAACATAGACATCTTAGGTGTTACAAATGTAGTCGAACTTACTGTTTGTGGCTGACCTGACCACCAAATGTTTTATTAAAGAACATATACAAAAGTGTATGATGACGATTTGGCCTTTCACATGGACACTAATGGTAACAAATGTTCCATCATATCATCCTCATCTATATAAGACCATCTCATCTTACACATCCTCATGGTACACATCCTAAGAAGAGACAGTTTGTATGTAAAATAGAGCAAGTAGTGATTTTTATGCATTGTACTTTATCTTGGAGTGTCATTTGAAGAGATTTCATACACATAGACATAGATAAAGTGATATTTATGTGGATTGGAACATCCTTTGCACCACTCATAGGGTGAGATCAGCTTTGAGATTCATTAGCTTCTTTTTGGAGTTCACCAAGTATTAGATTCATATTGTGAAACATTTCATAAGTTTGTTGAAAGGGGTCCATTTTAGTAACTGTAGTTCTAGACCATTCATTGAGTGGGCAAAGGAGTTAGATCAATGTTTCTGAACACTAAAATGGCTACTTATATTTGCACTAATATTGCAAATAATGGATCCATCAGATCCTTTTGTGATGCAGATAAATATCACTGAGGTCTCCAAAAGGGACATTTTATACCAAGATAGAATATCAATGACATTCCAAAATTAAAAAATCACTAGCATTCAAATACAATACACATAAGAGAGGGATTTATTAGTAATCATCCATGCATTCTATGGCACCCATTTCCCTTTTACAAAAGCCACCATTTCTTGAAATATTTGTGTGCCCCGACTTAAGCGGTCAAAAGGTGAGGTGGGCAAAACTCATGCAAGAGTTCGATATTAAGATTAGGTATCAAAAAGAGGTGCCACAAATGTTGTGGCAAATTTCCTCAATAGAATCCTTGACGTCAATGCGCTTTTCTTTCTTAGAAATTGGGACTAATATCTATCTTTGCCTTAGAGGGCACCACAAGAGTGATCACCACTTCAATGGGGTTTGTCTAAGATTCCACATGGGATTTGATAGCAAGGGTGAATGAGACACTTTTGTTGCCAAGAAGTCAGCTACAGAAGAGAAGTTAAGGGAGAAGTATTCCATTAAGATTGGTTTACTTTTTTGTCAATGCAATGTGTGTGTATGTGCCATATGAAGAGGATGTCCATCAACGAGTTTCATACAAGTGTCATAATGCACCTAGCATAGGACACTCACTGTAATAAAGTAAGTCTATCATCCAAGGGTCTGGGAGGTCCAGACGGATCTGAAATCAGACACCGTTTGGTCATCCGTGTGTATGAACAAAGATCTGGAGTTTTAGACTTACTAGGAGGTCTTTGTGCTCTTGTGAACAAGTGATTCACTTAACTTAGTGGTTAAGTCTCACAGATGTGAAGGAGGAGGTCTTGGGTTCAATCCCCATGGGGGACATGGGGAGAGTATTTTGCCGAAAGAGATCTAGAACCTTCTAGAAGCATCCACTTGAGTTAACTCGAGTTAACTAGGACACTTGGCGCACATGTAGTTACATGGCCGACGCTTGGATGATTAGTATCCACGTGCCCAAGAAGGCAGTCCCCTGGAGAGAGCTATATATAGAGGCATTTGGTTGGGAGGTGAGTCATCTCTCAAGCATGTGGTGGTCCTAATCCTTGTTCTCTTGCAGGAATCAAAAGTTCTTGAAAGAAAAATCTTCCCAGATGTGAGACTAGCATCTTTCAAGAAACGTTTTATAGCAAGTAGTTGCTAGCAAATCCCTAACCACCAGTTTTGGTATTTAAGTCCAAATAAGTGATATAACCTAAAGGTATATCAAAGATTCTTAGCTTTGGAATCTGAAAAGCATTAGAAAATGCTTGGAATTAAGTTGAGGGAAAGATCTCTAAAATCCTACAGGTAAGCAAAGAAGCTTAAGATAGTTAAAGAGATCTTAAAGATAAAGACTAAGTCTTTATTTTTCTCGCAAGTATCAACCAGAATTGATCAAACTTGGCGATGATTGTCCAAGAATGTGCAATTAGAACTACTCTGTCCAAGTATTGGAAGTAAAAATTCCGTTAGAAATATTCACTCAAGTTCCATTTATCGAATGGAAAATTGTGAAAAAAGTAAACTGTTCCAAGTATGAATAGAGTGAAGGAATTCCAAAAATCTAGTCTACAACCGTGAAGATGATACTTAAGTCTATGGAAGGTAAAACATAAATGTTTGCCTATCCTTAAAAGGATTACGGTACAAATCCACAAAGCATGAGCAGATGCTTAGACTTAAGCGGCAGATAGATTCCTATAAAAGTCCTGGCCGGGATAAATACCTAAAGCATTAGTTAAGAAAGGAATCTAAAGACAAGAATCTAAAAGCTCTTCTCACTACAAAATTGGTCAAGAATAACCAATTGAACTTGAATATGAGAAATTCAAGAACTTGGAATTGTGATTGATTTTCATTTGAAAATCCTAGCAAAAAGGATTGGAGATATTCTATTAAAGGTCTTCAATCTCCCAAGGCTAAGAACAAGATCATGAAACGATCATGTTAAGGGATTAAAACTTAGAATATCAAGATAGAGATAATGCCTGAAAGTGCCAAATTCTTGTCAAGAATTAAAGCTAGAAGGTTCTCTATCAAAAGATGTTGTAGACTTTAGGATAAAATTCACTCACATGTCAATGTGAGTATAAAATAGAGTGGTATGGGACACCAGATTTTCTACTCAGATTAATGTAGGAAAGATGGTATGGGACATCGGACCATGAGATGATGATTATCTTTTAGTCCTTGAAGTTAGGTTTGATCTTCAAGGGAATTAAAACTTCAAAGATAAAATTTAAATTCAATAAGGATCTCAAGATACTTCAAGATAACTTCAAGATCAAAGAAACCGAAGATATGAAGTAAGTAACTTCCAAGATCTTCTTAAAACACTTCAAGACAAAGTGTTGTTAATTCAGAAATATTTTATTAATTTTTGAAGAAAGTAGGACTTTGATTTTGAGTTGATCGTTTTCAACTAAGGACTTGATATACTAAGTCAAGCATCAAGTTACTAGTGAAACTTGGTAAATTCACTCTTTTGACTCAAAGAAATGCACAAGAATTGCATTCCCAGTAAGGAGTCAGAAAGATTGAATGTGACTTGAACTTAGTCTCAAGTGAAGTAGTATTTGAATACAAAACTCATCAACAGAATCTCAGTGGGTCAACACACTGATGTTGGTTACCACACTAGTATCTTGTGGTTGGATGATGTTTTTGATTTGCTTTGAATCTTTTTGAGAAACCAACTTATTTCTCTTAAAGATAAAGACAATCCTTCAATACCCTAATGAAATAGATCTTTGAAAAGTTAAAGTCCTGGGTCATCTAGACTTTGACTCATAGCAAATTTACGTATCTTTGAAGTATGAAATGGTTGTACAGAGTTTTAGTTATTTCTTTTCGCTTTCCAAAACTTTTGGAATAGATTCAGACATGGTATCTGATTCCTTTTGCAAAAGACTAGGGTTAGCCGGTTAGAATTAGATAACTAACTTGAACATCCTAGATAGATGTTATATACAAGAACCTTTTCAATCTTCAAAAGATAATAAGTCTAAGTGGACATATTTATTTGAGTTTGCTTCAAGTTATAGCATAAATGATTTCTTAGAGTCCAATAGACTCTAGAATAGAAAGTTAGGAATTGCTCAACAGATTGACAATTCCCAAGAACTTTTAGCTCAACTCTTTGAGAAAATGTCCTAACTTGGACAATTTTCATCTTCAAGTTGTATTGGTCAAGTTGGTATGGTTGACTCCACCGAAATGGTAAACTTTCTCCTACAGTTTGCAAAGGATTTTTAAAACTCATTAGGACAAAGTAGTCCTCTAGTCAGGTGAAAAAATCAAGCAAATGATGGATCAAAGTTAACCATTGTACAAACATCTAAGTTAGATGTTTGGGACAACAAAACTTCAAGCTCTCCAAAGCAAATTCAAGTGAATCAAGAATTCTCAAAGTCTTGCAAGGGATAAGAATCCCACCTTCATTAGTAAGTTCATGCATCAGTTATGCCTAGAAATGGACTAGTAATTTGAATCCACCTAGTTCACATGTTTGTCCCTAGATCGCACATCCAGAAACTGTGAATTAGCCAGGGACGTATCTAGATCCACCCTCATTATTCTTCACTAGTTTGTACTTTGTCCCGTTCATCAAAGTGCAAAACCAGATAGTGTTTTGAATGATTTGGGCAGGGATGCCACCAAAGAGATGAGACATGTTCTTCCAGTTCTAGAACACAACCATGTTCTTCCAGTTTTGGAACATGATGCTTGAGGGTTGCCTATAGTACGTATATAGCTCTATTTTCGAGGACGAAAATATTCTCAAAGGGAGAAATAATGTAATAAAGTAAGTATATGATCCAAGGGTCTGGCCGGTTCAGACGGATCTGAAATCGGACACCGTTTGGTCATCCGTGTGTATGAACAAAGATCTCAAGTTTTAGAATTACTAGAAGGTCTTGTGCTCTTGTGAACAAGTGATCCACTTAACTTAGTGGTTAAGTCTCATGGATGTGAAGGAGGAGGTCTTGGGTTCAATCCCCATGGCGGACATGGGGAGAGTATTTTGCCCAAAGAGATCTAGAACCTTCTAAAGGCAGCCCCTGGAGAGAGCTATATATAGAGGCATTTGGTTGGGAGGAGAGTCATCTCTCAAGCACGTGGTGGTCGTAATCCTTGTTCTCTTGCACTCGCACATACATCGTATCTTGTTCTTGGTAAGCAGATTATTTTATTGGTCTCACTTGAGAGATTTCATAGAGATGTATGTGCAAGAGTGCAATTAGTGTAATCTTGACAAAGGTTGTGGGCGTGTGTGGGTGTGTGTGGATGTGCATGGGTGTGGTTGGTGCATCAAGTGTGTGAGTGTATGAAAGTATTGTAGGAGAAATAAATTCTACTTGTAAATATTTGTACATGTTTTAGGACACACTTAAATAGTTCCAAAAGAAATAGCAATGGAAGATAGATCTCATTATTCATGTCTACTTTCTTAGAGCTTTCCAACCATACGGAACATGCTACCATCCAACCTCTCCAAGGTCCTTACAAGGCAAGCCAATACTTAATTAGCTTAGTCTTCAACAAACTATCAGTCAAAGGATCAAGGGCTTGGATCAGCCACACAGTTCGATAAAACATATGCGAACAGACCCCTTATGAAAAGTAAATAAAAAAACTTATGCATAACTCATGATAGCAGGTACGTTACTTTCTACAAATGCCACATAAGCAGATCTCTAAAACTCATTCATGGCTGCCATGTCATCTGCCTAGTCCGCAAATGAAAAGCTAGCACAATAAATGAAAGGCTATTACTCTCATGTAATGCTAAGAAAACTCCTTTGTTAGCTTTACAGAAAGCCATCGTAGTTGTTCAACCTATAAAACAAGGTTGCATTCTTGAGCTTTATACGAGTCAAAAAGAGCTTACACCTCTTGTGTTCTCTCAGTGGAGGAACCACCACTTTCCTAAGAAGAAGCTATCAAAGGTATGTGAGTATTGTAGCTTCTAAAGGTTGGTCCTTTGCCTAGATTATAGGATGCTTTTACCCACAGTCAGAGGGTACATATCAGCTCCTACATAGTGATCTCTAAGCCTCTTGAGCCTAAAAACATTTTTTGCCTCACCTTGAAGGCTTTTAATGGAAGTGTATAAGTAGTGAGTTTGTCTTTTTACTCTTTGACTATTTCTTCATCCTGAAGCTTATTTAATAATTGGTGTTGTTCATTTTTTTCTATATTCTTGTGTGTGATTGCTCTCTTGTATGTATGTGAATATTCTCTTTTGATCATCTGAGCTAACAATTTAGTATTACAACAGCCTTTGAGCAACTTTGTGCAGGCATTAGCAGGGTACATGACTGGTGATACTGATACTTCTAAAAATATAGAACATTTATTGAGTGATTGTTATCGAGTTCACGTTTTAGAAAGCATATAGTCTCGTTTATTTGTACTTTAATAGTTCTATGTATTTTGCATCAAGGGATGTCGGTTGCAAGTATTAGCAAAGATAGTTTCAATGTTGTGTATATGTATATACAAGGTATTTTGTATTTTGTATGCATAGGTAAAAGCTATAGTATTAGTAAAGATAGTTGCAATCTTGTAGATGTCGGTGTAGTGTATACAACAGGTACATGTGACTCTTGTCTAATGCTTAATTTCTATCGTGCTTGCATGCAATAGCTAGTCCTACATCCAAGCATGCACAGAGTTATAGCTCAGTCCACCAATCAGTTCCCAACAGGTTTGAGTAGACCTTATGAGTGTCCAATAGTACTTTTCTCATGAAATGATGTGGGTCTTTGAAGATGAAGTTTTTGACAAAGATTGGATAGCTCATCAACAGCTCTATCATTCCTACTTCAAAGCCCGAGACAATTAGAATTTATGGGTGGGAATTGTAGGAGACATAAATCCCACTTGCAAATATGTGTATATATTTTAGGACACTTAGAATAGGTCAAAAATGAACTTTTAGGAATATGAAAATAACTATCACTAGTAAAACATACTTTTAGAGAGATTTCGAACTATGCTCAACATGCTCTCATTCAAATTTTCCAAGATCCTCAAAAAGCAAGTAAATTAGCCAACGTAATCAACAATCAACTATCAATTAAAGGACAAAGATAAATGGTTTGCATCAGTCAAACAAGTCAATAAAACATGCAAACAGATGTCTTCTGAAAAGTAACAAAATTAACTTGCGTATAACTTAGAGTAGCAGGTACGATATTTTTTTTCCCAAAAAAATGCTAGGTACTGTAATTGAAAAGCTATTACTCGCGTAATATTGAGAAAATTCCTTTGCTAGCTTTATGGAAAGCTATTGTAATTGTTCAGTGTATATAAGGAGGATACATTCTTGAGCTTTACAAAAGCCCTAGTGAGCTTACAACTCTCATGCTCGCTGTGGAGGAAACATCACTTCCGTGAAAAGCAGCTATTAAAGGTATGTGTGTTGAAACTTCTTTGCTAGAGTTGTTCCTTTGTCTCAGTTACAAGGTGCTTTTGCCTACAATTCTAGAGTACATATCCAGCTTCTACATGAGTGATCTGTAGGCCTCTTCAGCCTATAACCTTTTCAATCTCACCTTGAAGGCTATGAGAGTAGTAGTGTATGAGTAGTAATTTTATATTTATTTCTTGGAAGTATTTCTTCATCTTGTAGATCTTATTTAATAATTGGAATCATTCATTTTTATCTATATTCTTGTTTGTGATTGCTATGAAAATATTGTGAACAACATCAAAATCTTCAAAATACAGCTTGCTATGAAAATAACTCCTCAAGAAAAATAACATTCTGAAGCTGCATTTTGATTTGTATTGATCCAACAGCATGTGTCCATATGCAAGCATACAAAACATACACAAATGCAAACATATAGTACACACATAAGTAGGTAGATGAGAATTAACATAACGTACTTTTTAAGGAAAAATCTTCTATAGTGAAACACAGAACACACAAAAACCTAATATACAACAAAATACCAAAGGAGAGGCAGTACATGCTGCCTTGTGGCATAATTTTAAAGCGTCCATAGGCTCGAGGATACATGCTTTAATGTGTATTTTCCATATAGTGAACATAGCATTGTTCCAATGGATTCAAATGTCGCTTTCCAGAAGTTTGACGTAAATCTAGAATCTCTATCAGAAATTATGCTTTTAGGCATTCCATGCAATCGAAATATTTCTTTTACAAAGATTCTTGCAACATTCAAAGTAGTATCAGTCTTTTTCATAGGAAAGAAGTGTGCCATCTTGGTAAGCCGATCGACTACAACAAATATGGTATCATGCTTACTTCTCGTCATAGGTAGCTTAGTGATAAAGTCCATACAAATAGACTCCCACTTAGTATTTGGAACATCCAAAGGTTGAAGCATTCCTGGCATCCTCTTAAACTCATATTTCACCTATTGGCTTTTCAAACATTCATTTACATATTTTCTAATATCCCGCTTCATACACGGCCAAAATTAAGAATACTTTGTTTTAACATATGTCCTTGAATAACCTGGATGTGCAGAAAAAGGTGCATCATGACAATCATGTAGTATTTTAACTTTTAGTGGAGATTCAGAAGATAAGCATAGCCGATTGTTACAATACAGTGTTCCATTCTGCAAATGAAATTTTTCCTCATACGTCGATCCCCTGTTCGCATTCAAAGCATTCAAAATAGGTGCATTCAAAACAAGATTACACAAAGGTCTCCGACTCAATGCATCAGCAACCTTATTTTCCTTACCAGCAAGATACTTAATGTCCAAATCATACTCGCTTAATAATTCAATCCAACGCTTCTGCCTGTTGTTAAGCAATGGTTGAGTGAAGATGTATTTTAGACTTTGATGATCTGTTTTCAATTCAAACTTAACCCCTAACAATAGATGTCTCCAATGCTTAAGTGCATGCACAACAGCAAGCATTTCTAAATCATGAGTAGGGTAGTTAAGTTCATGCTTTCTTAGTTTTCTGGACTCATATGCGACCACCCTGCCATCCTGTGAAATAACACATCCTATCTGACTACCACTTGCATCACATGCAACCACAAAAGGCTTTCCCATTTCTGGTATTTTTAAAACACAATTCTCAACGACTTTTTGTTTCAATGTTTCAAATGATTTTTGACAGGCATCACTCCACGCAAATCCTACATTCTTTTTAGTTAATTCGGTGAGGGGAGTAGCTATCTTAGAGAAATCCTTAATATGTGCTCTTTCATATTGTGCCAACCCAAGAAAACTTCTAACATCCCTTACAGTCTTAGGAATCGGCCAATCAACTATTGTTTTTACTTTATCTTCATCTATAAGGATTCCTTCTTTTGATATTACTCTTCCTAGATACACAACTTTATCCTTAGCAAAGAAACACTTACTCTTTTTCCCATACAATTTGTGTTCTCTAAGAGTTTGCAAAGTCTTCTTGAGATGTACCGCATGCTCCGAATCATCTTTAGAGTACACAAATATATCATCAAGGAAGACTAAGATGAGTTCATATAGGTAATCGTGAAAAATATTATTCATCAAGCACATAAATGTGGCAGGAGTGTTTGTTAAACCAAAAGGTAGAACCGTAAACTCATAGTGACCATATCGTGTTCGAAAAGCCGTCTTAGGAATATCCTCTATTTTGATCCTAATTTGGTGATATCCAGATCTTAAGTCAATCTTTGTGAATACGGTTGCTCCACTTAATTGGCCTAATAAGTCATCTATGTGAGGGAGTGGATACTTATTATTAATTGTTCTTTTATTCAACCCCCTATAGTCAATGCATAATGTGTAAGAGCCGTCTTTCTTCTTCTGAAATAAGACATGCGCACCCCAAGGTGAGACACTCGGTTTTATTAAGTCTTTCTTCAAAAGATCATCTAATTGAATCTTTAAGCTCCTTTAGTTCATCAATGTTAAATCTATAGGGTGCTCTAGAATATGGTTCACTCCCTGGATATAGGTCAATGGCGTGGTCAATCTGCCTAGGTGGGGATATACCAGGCAAGTCTTCTGGAAATACATCGGCATATTCTTTCAAGAGATTTCCTACGTAATTTGGAATATCTTCGTCATTACCTTCCTGATGCAGATTGTTCACATACACTACAAATGTTTTGCAACCATCACATATACCTCTAATTATCTGCATAGCAGAAATAAGAGTAGGCTTAAGATTAAAGACATCACCTAGAATATGAATAGATTCATCATTTAGCTTCATAGTGATTGTTCTTTGTTCACAATTAATTGTCGCAGAATTTTTAACTAACCAATCCATGCCTATGATTATATCACTCTGTTTCATCTCAATTACATGGAAGCTTCCAGAAAAGCATCTATTAGAAAGAGTAAATTCAAGGTTTTCAACATATCCTTTCGTGTAGTGTAATCATCCATTGGCCATCTCTATAGGTCTAGTTATCTGCATATTTAGGGCTATCCCTAGATTCTGTACCAATTTGAAAGATAGAAAACAATGGGTACAACCTGAATCGATCAAAAATCTGGTTTTATGCATAGAAATCATACCCGGAATTGTGATTATAGAAACCTTTGGGAAAGAACTAACCACCATGCAACGTAAAGTAGAGTCAGCGCACTTACCGCCATCATCTGCTTCCTTAATAATTGTACCCTCCTCGATGATGTTTATCGCTTTTGATTGTGTGGGTCGAAAGATTGCCTTGTTTGGGCACTCATATTTCCGATGCCCTTGCTCCCCGCAACGAAAACACAGACCAAGTCTTTTTGCCCTCTCAATAAAATTAGGGTCTTGTTGCCACTCAATTGGTTGACGCCACCTGCCGAGCAGGGTTCTTACCTTGGTCGTTAGAAGATGGAGTTTTCTTTTAATTGTTCATGTTCATTGCAACAGGTCTTTGTGGCCTATGTCCCGTTGCAATGAATCTGCTTCTATTTGCCTTCTGCAAATTGAACTTCTCCATCTTCTCAAATTTCCAGCCATCGCAACAGCATCAAGAAAATCAATGCATCCAGATCCCTTGACTTGATAGCGAAGTTCCTCACGAAGCCCTTCAATAAATTTACTCTTTAGAGCATTACCACTAACCTCTAATGCATATTTATGAAGATGTAGGAACTTCTCTTTGTACTCATCAACAGATAAGCTATGCTTGTCACTTTCGTGTTGTCAGAAATTGTAGAACTCCATCTTCTTCTCCATATGGTAGTGTGGAGAACAATAGGGTTTTTCAGCTTGTTCTCTAAATTCCTTCCATAGAACAGGACCAGAACGTGTTCGAGTCTGCATATATGACTTCCACCATAGCTTCGCGATCCCACGCAGATGCAGGATCCCAACTTTTGCCTTGGACTCTTCACTAAATTGTCAAAGGTCAAAGAAATCCTCCAGTTCTTCAATCCATGCCTCAAGATCTTTGCCACTCTTCTTCTCACCATCAAAATCATTCAACTTTGCCTTCTTGAAGACTTGGTTAAGGGCAAACTCACCTAGTTCCATATCTTCAGAATTGCATTTTTTTTTTCACGAGGTACACTAGATGTTCCCACACCTTCATGTATTTCATCGTTCAGCTCCACAAACAAAGTTGTTGCTCCTTCTGGTTGCTTTCCCCCTCGTTCTTTGCGCAATTCACCAAGAAGCTTCTGAATAAGCTCCTTTTGTTCACGAACCTTTTGTGTTAGACCTTCCATCGTTCCCACGGATTGATTTTGCTCTGATACCACTTGTAGCGTTTCCTCAATCACAATCTATCCCCAATCACAATCTTTTGATTACTCAGAAATAACAGTGGAGAGAAGAACGTCGAGATTGCACAAGGTAAAAGAAAATCTAATGCGGAAGAGTAGAACAAATATGATGCAGAGAAGGAAGAATTTTGATATTATAGATGTGAATCAATGGTTACAGTAGCTTTGGACAATAGCTTCTTGACGAAGCCTCTTCCTCCCAACCACCCCCGAGCTATCACAATCGCATTCTCACTCGCACTCTCAATCACACTCTCACTCTCACTCTCAATCACACTCTCAATCACAAGGTAATTCTCAGATTTCTGTGTGTCCTCCGTGTTGATGCGCAGGCCTTCGTATCTTTTTACGTTTGATCGCAGCCGTGCTCCCCAAAGAAGTGTGCGATCCACCAAATTTAGAAAAAGTCGAGTTTCTCCAAAACTTTCGCAAAAATCCATGTGATCGTAGTGTACTTCCTTTCTTTAGCAGACCTGTCAAAAATAATAGAAAAACACCAAGAAGACATATCCGAAAACATACATAATTAGACATGGTGACACGTGAGCATGAGAATCATGGATTTGATTAGAAATAGACAAGCCCTCATTTTTTTTTTAAGTGTTGGAAAAAACCGCACTTTTCAAAGCCCTATGACTCAAAAACAATGAGGAATTAGGTTAATCTTGTGAGGGACACTTTTATTCAATTTTTCGATCTGCACAATAGTGTTAGAGACGTCCGAGGTCCAAATCCACCTCCAAATGCCACTTTTGAGCCCTGGAAGGTTTAAAATTCTAGAGAGAGAGTAAAATCAAGGCATTTTCTTACAATGAACTAAACATAGGACCCTGAACGAGGTACTTAGAACATGATTCACAAAAATCTCACACAGGCACTTTTATTCTCTTCTACTTGCTCTACCTTTCCCTCATACAGAGTTTTCCTTAATTCTTTCATCTTCACCTTCAAAATCCCACTGGAAAACATGTTGCAATTAAGGTCTAGAGAGAGAATATGAAACTTGTCAACCCAAAATTTTTCCTACATGCATAAAATGACCTAATTATTCGTTCTAAGCATTATCCCCACAATGAAATTTAGAAAGTTCAAAATGAATTATTTCACTAGAAAAGAGGCCTATTACAATTCTTCCCCCCTTTAAGAACTCTGTCCTCAGAGTTTTGAAAGAAGGATAATGTGTTAGAAAGTCATCTAAATTCATCCAAATCGAATCTTCTATTAGGTATGAATGCCATTTCACCAAAATTTCTACTATAGATCTATTTCTAAGAAATCTTTCCTTCCTATCTAATATTATTTCCGGTTGAAGCTCAAAAGAGCCATCGTCTTTCAACTTATAATTGTCCTGCAAAACATGAGCAACATTAGAAACATATCTTTTAAGTAAGCTGACATGAAATACAGGATGCACATTTAGATATTAAGGTAATTCCAGCAAATAAGCAAGAGATCCGATCTTTTTCAAAACTTTAAAAGGCCCTGCATATCGAGGAGAAAGTCTATGATCCTTCCCTAGCAACAAGTTAGATCGGTGAGGATTAACTTTAAGAAATACCATATCATCAACTTGGAATTCAAGTGGTCTTCTCTTTAAATCATAGAACTTCTTTTGTCTTTTCTGAGCTTCTCTTATATGTTTCTTAATTTTTCCAAGTTCTTCATCCATCTTATCAAGCATTTCTTTGGATACTTCTACTTTATTTGGAAAACCCAAAAATGAAGGTGGAGTCAAACAATTATAACCATACATAGCTTCAAACGGAGTCATTTTTATAGATGCATGCCATGCACTATTGTATGCAAACTCAACCAAGGGTAAATATTCAATCCAGTTATCCTGCTTTTCATTCACATACATACGTAACATATCCTCAACTACCCTGTTAACCCTCTCGGTTTCCCCATCAGTGTGTGGATGGAAAGCTGTACTCATACGAAGTTGAGTTCCAATGGATTCAAATGTCGCTTTCCAGAAGTTTGACGTAAATCTAGAATCTCTATCAAAAATTATGCTTTTAGGCATTCCATGCAATCGAAATATTTCTTTTACAAAGATTCTTGCAACATTCAAAGCAGTATTAGTCCTTTTCATAGGAAAGAAGTGTGCCATCTTGGTAAGCTGATCGACTACAACAAATATGTTATCATGCTTACTTCTGGTCATAGGTAACTTAGTGATAAAGTCCATAGAAATAGACTCCCACTTAGTATTTGGAACATCCAAAGGTTGAAGCATTCCTGGCGTCCTCTTAAACTCAGATTTCACCTGTTGGCTTTTCAAACATTCATTTACATATTTTCTAATATCCCGCTTCATACACGGCCAAAAGTAAGAATACTTTGTTTTAACATATGTCTTTGAATAACCTGGATGTGCAGAAAAAGGTGCATCATGACAATCATGTAGTATTTTAACTTTTAGTGGAGATACAGAAGATAAGCATAGCCGATTGTTAGAATACAGTGTTCCATTCTGCAAATGACAATACATACACACACACATACATATATATATATATATATATATATATATATATATATATATATATATATATATATATATATATATATATATATATATATATATATATTCAAAAACCCTATTATAAATATTCTAATTCAAAATACTATTTCAAAAATCCTAATTTGAAAGCACTAATTTTGATAGTAGGGTTTTAGAACCCCTAATTTAGAAACTTTAATTCAGCCTGTTATCCATGTGATTGAAGTATATGTACACATTGCATCTATTCCTCTGATGTCCTTCTAGAGAGATGTCTCTCCTCCCAACCTTATGCCTCTATATATAGCTACTCAAATCAACGAGGATCATAATATATAGAAAGATATTTACACATCATGTAGATACACATACATAAATATAAAACGGAGTGGATACACTATGCATCACACATACATGCCTAAATGCACACATAAATATTTATACATCCATACATATTTACATGTACACATTTACAGATAGACACATATACATATATACATGTACACACCACATATACATGTCTACATGCACACATGTATACTTATACATGCATACACAATTATAAACACTTGCATATATTACATGAATACATGAATATTTTACACAAATGAATATGCATATATATATATAGGTATGCATACTAACACATGTATAGATATATCACACACATGCACACACATACACATATGTGAAACACATATATATGCATACTAATACATGTATACGTATAATACACATGAATACTTACACATATGCATACATACATGCGAACACTTTTCTCCTTGAAGATAAAGCTATATATAAAATAATTAGGCATACCCCCGAGCTTCATGTTCTAACTTAAAAGAACATGATTTCATCTCTCTAGTAGGATTCATCGATATTCAAGTTGAATAAAGAATCTATTATCTAATATCCATTCAGAAGCTGCAAGTTATTGATTGATAACTAGAGTAGAATTTACTATCTAATCTGCTAAGATGTTTTCATTATTGCCATCATTTTGGTAAGACATCAATATATTCTCATCTTCATTATCCTTATTGATTTCGTTTATTTCTTCTATTGTTAAATCTAGGTTCTCATGAGTCACATCATCTATTGATGGATTAATATGGATTTCTGGTAATTCTTCTTCATCATCAATAGAATCAGCATGTAGAGTATTATCCTCTTCATAAAAAAGATTAGTATCATTATCACGTATAATGATTCTAATTTCTCTTTCAGATGTTGATGTATCAGTATCTCATGGTGAATCATCAAGAGGACTTTTCGTCAATCTCTCTAACAATAAACTGTTCAAACAATGACCTACCTCTAGGTTGAACATGAATGACTTGCCACCAAGGGTTAGCATCTAGGTTTTTATAAAAACATGCTTGTTCAATATGCGTAGGAAGAATATATGGTTCTTTAGTAGATCGCATTACCTTGGAAGAATCAATTGCCCAAAACCTAGATAATTCCTTTCTTAATGTGGAATTACTACCTTTATACTCGACTTGAAACCAGTCAACCTTCAAAATGACCTATCAAAATATATGAAAACAAAAACCCATTATTAGGTGCGTAAAAACATAACTAACTCTATCACAAAAAATATAAACTTTTTTCTACATGTTTGAATGTACAAAATTATATTTCATAGATACCAACAACAGTTCCCACGTAACCAAGTGCGCCATCTATAAGGTTCATGTCTTTTGAGCTAGTATGTGATAGTTGTTTGAAAGAAGCAACAATACTAGAATCCTCTATTTTACATAACGAATCAATGGCTTTGATTCTAATATGCTGTTCAAAAGCCCACATATTAGTGAACATTCGATCGTGCAAAAGAAATTAAGTTAAATAGAAACTAATATACATATATGAAAAAAATTATTATTAAGATAAAATTACCTTTCATTCACAACCTATCATCAACTCTCTGTGCTCATCTAAGATTTCTTCATTATTTGCATTGAGGCATTGCAAATGACTATATAGCCAATCCACGAAAGAAGATATATATATTTGCAATCTCATTATCATTGAGATTATGTATATATCTTTTGTTTCTTCACATTTTACTTCAGAGATTTTGAAGTTCCTATTCGTAATCGCTAAGGAATGCTTGCATGCATTTGCTTTTATATGCTACAAAAGTAGAAACATCATTTTTTTCTTGAAACGTAAATAAAAATGGAACTCCCTTACATGATAATACCTGATCTATTATTTTTGAAGAAAAATCGTTAGTCCATGAACATGGAGCTTCTTCACAAACTATTTCAAGATACTCACTAGCATAATACATGTACTCTTCAAGCATCCAACCCTTTGCAATGGATCCTTCTGGTTTCACTCTTTGTTGCACATAACCTTTTAATATTCCGATAAATGGCTGGACCCAAAACATCCATTGAGTGTTGACAACACCTCCAATCTCTATTACATCTACAAGATGGACTAATAAATGAACCTAAATATCAAAAAATGAAGTAGGAATCTCTTTCTCCATCAAACATAGTAACTCTTTGCATTCATTTTTCTTTTGTGGGATCGAGTTTTTGTCAATCTCTCATGATGTAATCCACCTATACATATCATTAAAACATTATAAAGAAGTTAATTCAAAAATAAAAGATATCAAATATTCATATATATTAAATGTAAAAGTATCATAATTACCTTATAATCGATCAAAGACTATAGATCACATCTCGTACTCCTTTCGTTGTACATCCATCGATAACCAAAGGTAAAATATGTTTCAAAAAGTTATGCCAGTCATGGGTCTTTAACCGAGATAAGCTCTTATCATCCATAGTAAACATGTTTAGGAAAGATGCTCCCTATCCTATAGGAGTCCGAATCAGTTTAATCCTATTGTTGATAGTATGTATCTCTTTTTGTTGTAAGTACCCAAGGAGCAGGTGCATAAGTCGTTTCTTGTCGATGTCTATCAAAAAGTGGCCATAAATTTGGTTTTGAGTTTTGATCTTTCAAATGATTCCCTGATGCTATGGTATCTTTTAGTCTAAGAAAATGCTGCCATATTGAATAACCAATACTCTTGAATATATGCATAGGAATAAGAAGATGACATACTTTTAACGTTTTCCAATACTCCAAAGAATACCAGATTGATATGTTCTCTGCGAGTGCCAATTTTCCTTTACCTCTCTTCACATACTCATTATCTTCATCATCACTAAAGAGTTCTGATTGTGGATCTATCAGAGGTCCATTTGTCCATTTTTAATACCAATCCATAGGCGTCATAGGTTTTGGACACTGACCTATTTCAAGCTTTCCATTAAAATGTATCGCTTCTCTTTTAGATCTAAATGGATGATCATCACGCAAGAACCGTCAATGTCGAAGATAAATATTTTTATTGAGATTCTTACTATAGATTGATCTCAACCAATCACCACAATATGGACAAGCTTTATAACCCTTAGTAGATATTCCTCCATCATAAAACGATAAAAATAAAGTTAGATTAAATCACATTTATTTGTATGCATAACGAATAAAAAAATTACATCAATACCTGAACAAACACCATATCTTGGAAAATCATGAATAGTCCAAGCCACAATAGCACGAACCGTAATGTGTCTTTCATTGATGCTTTTTGATACATCAATGACATTAATACCTCTCCATAACTCTTGGAGATCGTCAATGAGAGGAGCAAGATATATATTCATATGTTTAACTCTTCTTTTTCCTCGGATTAAAAGTGAAAGCATTAAATGTTCCTTTTTAATGCTAAGATATGGCAGAAGATTGTAGTTTATGACTACCACTGGCCATGTTGACCATTTACTAGATTTCATGAAGAATGGATTAACCCCATCTAATGCAACTAACTTTAGATTCTATGGATTTGGTGCAAATTCAGGCCATGTAGAATCATTATGTTCAAAAGAAACACAATCATGAGGAATTCCGATTATTCCATCAGTACTTTTATGATCATGTCCCCATGTCAAAAGCTTTGATATTTTGGGGCTTTGAAACATATGTCTAATCCATGGAGCCAATGGAAAATGTCTCAATACCTTTTTGGAGATTTTAACTTCTTCATCCTTATATGGACGAGATTGACATTTGGTACATGCCAAAGAGCTTGCATATTCACCTCTATATAAAACACAATCGTTAGGACATGCATGTATACATTGATAATCTATACCAAGATTCTTGATTATCTTCTTCATTTCATCATGTGAAGTAGGAAGAATATTCTGACTTGGTAAAACCTTTTCAGATAATAAACTCTAAGTTCATAAAAAAAGACATAATAATAAAAATAAATAAATAAATATACAGATATATATGCATATAATTTTATATATGAATATGCTTATGTGTATGTGTATTTGGATGTGTATATGCATGTGCATGCGTATACATATGCATATGTGTATATGTATGTCTGTGTGTATATGTGTTTTATAGGTGTATATGTATGCATATGTGTATGCATATATGTATGTGTATGTGTGTATATATGTGTATGTATGTATGTATGTATGTATGTATGTATGTATGTATGTATGTATGTGAATGTATGTGTATGAATGTGTATGTATGTATGTATATGCATGTATGCATGTGTACCTATGTATACTTGATATCATTTTTAATTTTTTTTGTATATTATGGTTTGCAAACTTTCATATCTAGAGCACCAAATCGTTTGGCTGTCTCCCATTTTATAGTCAATCTATTACCTACCTTGCTACCTAAGACTTACATATTGGTTTACAAGGATTAAGTATCAACTAACTATGGAGGTATTAGGTTGTTAGAAAATAAGACAAGAAAATTTTTCTCAACGATTTTGGAAAATAGATGAATAATTCTAAAGGTTGGATGGACATGAAGTGCTGATTCAATGCAAGTTCTTGTTCTTAGCATAGCTAAAGTAAAAACAAAAACTTGCACTAAATGAACACTTTGTGTCTGCCCATCCTTTAAAATTATTCTTCCATCCTTCAAATTCTTCAAGGTAAATTTACTTCTCCTACTTTTCAAATGGCTTTACTCTTTTAACATGTGTATATGTATGTTTATGTGTATATATATGTGTATGTACGTATGTGTATGTATGCATGTGTAGCTGTGTATATTTGATATCATTTCTAATTTTCTTTTTGTTTATTGTGGTTTGTAGACTTTCATATAGATATCTAGACCACTAAATCGTCTGGCTCTCTCCCATTTTATAATCAATCTATTAGCTCCCTTGCTAACTAAGGCTTACATATTTTTTGGGTGGACAATTCTAAAGGCTAGATGGACAAAACATCTTTAGTCAATATAGGTATGTATAATTTGAGATTACTCTCATAATATGTGTATTTGTGTATATGTGTGTGTATGTTTATATGTGTATATGCATTCATGTATAAGTATGTGTATGTCTATATATACATGTATTTATATGTATATATTTATGCATGTATATATATATATATATATATATATATATATATATATATATATATATATATATATATATATATATATATATATATAGAAAATTGAAAATTATACCTCAATAGTGCCAAAACAAATACATTACTCCATCCAAAACGAATTTGGAGATTTAGAATAAGTAAGCTTGCACTTATTCATATCAAATGAATTCGTTCATATACATGCTTTGGATATTCCTATCGAAGATATTTCTCATTTTTAGAAATATCAATGCTCTCACTATCATTTTGATACCAGTCCTCAATAAAATTTACCATGCCATCATCTTCATCATTGTCGCACAAATCTTGTAATTTATCTTCTTTTGAATATAGATCTTTCAACCTTGCATATTTTAGAGGGTCACTTTTGTGTACCCTCTTCATAGAAGCTTTTGATAAATGAGGTCTTACTGGCAATTGTGAATGGTACGGAGGAATATCAACAACATCATACATTGAAATCTACACATATGAATATCATTAGTAATCCATAAATGAATAAAAAGTAAAATTTAAACATAAAATTAAATATATAAGTTATTAAATATGGATAGGAAATTTTCATTCTCTCTCTAGCTAAAAGGTTCGCTTGGAGGTCTACACCATCCATAATTCACTAATAGCAACATGTAATATAGTAAGAGCATTGACAACTATGTATGTTGATACATCTCTACTCATGTATAGTGATTCATGACTATTTTCATGCTCCTCAAATGTGCAATTAGTCCTTGAACTATTATGTAACCTCGACTACTATTTATTATACCTCCTATATTTCCATGCATGTAAGGTCTTCTATCAATATATAATCTTTCATTTTCTGCATGTGAAATCCTTCTACTAGTAAGGGATGCTGCATTCAAGCTTATTCCATAAGTACTCATGCATTGACCATAACATGCAATTTGATTCCAATCTCCCCATCCATATATAGGACCACATAATGAGATAAGAGTGACTTCAGAGTTCGAAGGCACATACAAATCCTCTACAATAAAGAGACCACAACAAGCATTAGTAATAGTGGATGGAGCAATCATATAGAGATTACCCCAAAAGTTGAAAACCTCTTCATCTAAAGGAAGTGTTCATCTATTCCATCCTCCATATCTTCTTCTATCATATGTTTGTACTAGAGAACAGTCAGGAGATGGCAATGGATAATCTCCACCCGTTTCAGTCTCGAAACAAGGAGGTAGAGGATTTTTAGAAATCTTTGCTTGTAACTAATGAATAGCAATTCCATGATGTGTGTGAGGTATATTAAAATTATGAGAAAAATTATTATCATCATCATCATTGAGCAATTATTCCTGTATATCAACAATAATATGATTTTGTATATGGTTTTTAAATAAAATATTGACATTAGTTTATAGAAAAAATACATACCCAAGCATTATCATGTTGACTAGCTGATGGTGCATGCTCAAAAGTACCATAGTCTACCTCATGTTCAATACATTCCAATCGTGGTCTTCAATATGTGCCATAGCAAGAGTTACACCAACATATAATATGCTCCTGATAGTAAATTTCATCATAATTCCTATCGGAGGACACATGTGAAGTCGTTGCATGGGTACGAGGTGGTGGAGTGCCCTCTGATTGATCAGAATCTGATTTAACAAGAAACAAAAAAATATAGCAGTTATGTATCTATCAAATATATTTGAAATTAAAAGTTTGATATACTTATAGTATATAGTCCTTGCACAATTAGGAGAAGATGGTGGAGTTCCATCTAATTGATCGAAATCTACAAATAATGCTATTTGATATTAATAATCTGATTATTTACATACATAAAAATTCACATATACATATTTACAGATATAGACATATTCACATATACACATTTACACATACACACTTGTTTACATATACACAAATACACATTATTGTTGGATAAATGCATGCACTTTGTATGAATGAGTGTATATGCATGTATGTGTATGTGTGTACGTATATATGTGGATATGTATATGTGTGTTTATGTTATATGTATGTATATATGTATATGTATGCATATATGTAAGTGTATATGTTTGCATGTATATGTGTATGTGTATGTATATATGTGTATGTATATATGTGTATGTATTATGATTCTTTTTTTCTGTTTGAGATTAAATTAACAGTAGATATTTTATGGTGGAAAATAATAAGATGCAACCTAACATACCACCTGAGACGTGGTAGTTTTTTCATAGACAGCTATGCCTTCAGAAGTCATTTCCTCAGTAGAAGGTATACAAATTAATAGTTTATATTTATAATTCTCATATATTGTAGTAATTTTTTACATTTAATTTATGTATTTCTTTTTCCTTTAAATAAACAGGCTGCTACAAAGAAGAGAGTTGAGTTGGGCCACACATCGCACCTAGACCAAATGGGCCATCATGGTTTTAAAGCTACATTTTTAAGCATATGCGTTATTGTGAGTATATTTTTTGTTTTAGTTAAAATGCAAGAAACTAATCTTTTTTATTTGTTTGAATGCATCGGAAGGATTATGGCGGATATTCTACGAAACTTGAGATCAAGTATACTACACATTTTGGATATCGGCATTTGAGCGAGTATATGCGAGATCATCTGGATGCCTTAATGAGTATTATTAAATTTTATATAATTATTTTAATTTTATGGATGTTTTAATTGATTTACTTATTTATGTTTGTTATATTTAATACGAGAGTATTATAAAGAGGAAGATATGGTTTAGGTGGAGAGACAGACATAGGAGGGACGATCTCCATCATGAAAGGGTGATCATGATAATGAGGATGAGGATGATCATGATGCAGATGATGATGATGATCATGATGATTATTAGGATTCTCTTATGACATTCGATATCTATTTACATTGCTATATATGTTGGAGACCTCTAAATATCCAAAGGTTTGATCTATACTGATTTAAGAGCACCTCTATATCAGTTATGGACCAAACTTTACACAAATGTTACCTTCATTTACCAAATCTTCAATTATCACTTCTTTGAGTGAGAATCTTTCTTCTTCAATAAGTCTGCTTCAAAGATTGACTTCATTACCTGCACATATCTTTAGATTTCTTCAAACTAATGACGCACATAACTCCATGCTACCTTTGTGCAATCATCTCAATCATTAGTCCTTCAAAAGAGTCAATAGAACATTAATTTGATCCTTAAGATCAGAAGTATGTTAGAAACTATCTTCTTGACAAGTGACTTTGACATAGCTAACTTCTAAGGTTGATTTCTCACAGCATAGATCTCGTTTTGCTAAATGCTTTTAGCCATAGCTTCCTTACCTTTCAACTTAAATTCTGAATGCCCACTCATAAAAAATTTTACACTGTGCATTGAGATCTAACCAAAACTATTGACACGAAAAAGTGCGCGACTCTGAGAGTTCTTTCTTGCACACTTTACATACACATGTTCCTATTGATCATATTCACAACATGAAAAGGTCTAGACCATGAAACCTTGAACATAGCTTCATTAGCTTCTAGATTAGATGTGTACAAAAGATTTCTTGATCCACATGATCAAGCTGAGAGAAATCAGAGAAAGACTCGACGTGAACTTGTGAAGATGACTCTCTACCCATCTATCTCAATGACACTTGGTTTGTAATGACTCTCTCATGTATTTCTTTACATCATTGACTTATATATAATTCTAGACTTAACTTGCATCTAGTACATTACTCCTTACCATCCTAAGGATCATCTACACTCATAGTACAAGAATTCCCATCTGTAATGTACATATGTATACAAGCTTCACTTCTAAGATCTCTTTACTTTCTCAAATGATTTCTTTTTTACTTCAATATGATCATTGACATGCTTCAAGCTCTTTGTAATCATCAATTTGTGATTGTTTTGTTCCAACAATATATATATATATATATATATATATATATATATATATATATATATATATATATATATATATATATATATATATTGAAATGAAAAATATATATAATATATATATATATATATTGAAATGAACAATTCAAAACATAATTGAAATGAACAATATATATATATATATATATATATATATATTGTTCATTTCAATTATGTTTTGAATTGTGTGTATGGTATTAAGTAATGCAAAGTTTTGTTCTATTGATTGTTATTATTGTTTATATTAAGCATGTGTTTGAGTAATTTAATTATATAATTCATTCATAT
The DNA here is from genome assembly GCA_020310875.1 of Ceratopteris richardii. NCBI lineage: Eukaryota > Viridiplantae > Streptophyta > Polypodiopsida > Polypodiales > Pteridaceae > Ceratopteris > Ceratopteris richardii. The sequence continues at coordinate 12,990,649 of CM035431.1, read as the reverse complement.
GTGTGTATGTATGTGCATGTATATGTGTGTAATATGTGTGTCTATATGAATGTATATACATATGTATATGTGTATATGCATGTGTGTGCATGTGCATGTGTAAGTGTATATGTGTATGTATGTGTATGTGCATGTGCATGTGTATGTGTATGTATATGTACGTATGTGCATGTGCATGTGTAAGTGTATATGTGTGTATACGTGTATGTGCATGTGCATGTGCATGTGTGTGTATATGTATGTGCATGTATATGTGTAAGTGTATGTGTATATGTGTGTATGTGTGTATGTGCATGTATATGTGTATATGTGTATATGTATGTATGTACATGTTTGTGTATGTGTATATGTGTGTGTATGTATGTGCATATATATGTGTATGTGTGTGTATACATGCATATGTGCATATGTATGTGTATGTGTATAAACATATACAAGTGTATGTATATGCATGTGTATGTGTATGAAACATGCATGTGTGTGTGGATGCATTTCCATTTGCATCCATCGGCATACATGTGGATGTGCATATAAATGTATTTAAGTATATGTTAATGTTTGTATGTGTATATACATACATATATATATATACACACACACACACACACATATATATATATATATATATATATATATATATATATATATATATATATATATATATATATATATATATAATGCATGCAAGTCTGTTTATGTGTTTGTAGAAATGTTTGTGCATATGCATGTGTATGTGTGTGTATGTGTAAGTGTATGTGCACATGTATGTGTGTATATATGTGTGTGCCATAGCATGTGTATATGTGTATATGTGTGAACGTGCATCTTCATCATGTATGTGTATATGTGCATATCAATAAGTCTGAGTATGCTAACTAATGAAAATAACACAATTCAGATGATATACAAAGAATGGAAATTGTACTTACAATAGGTAGCCATATTTTTTTGCTTGGTTAACTTCTTGAATAACTCGCAATAGAGAGAGAGAGAGACAATTCAAAGAGAGAAAGATGTAGAAAGAGAGAAAGAGAGACAGAGAGAGACAATAAGATAGAGATTAGGCAAAACAACAATTCTACATATACTTGTTTCATCACATAAGCACAACACAATTGCGAACGTTGGAGAGCTCTTCGATTAGATGCATGAACATGCCGATCGAAGAGCCTCCAATGTTTTAATTTTTCTCTTCAACAAGCCATCCTGTATGCAATGGTAAAGCGTCATAAAAACCATTGGAATTGGCATTGCATAAGCGACATTATGTACCATCGCTTATGCGACGCAAAAAAACGTCGCTTATGCGATGGTTTTTTAAACCGTCGCTTTAACGACACTCATTGTGAGTGTCGCACATCCGGTCATGCCACATGTTGAGAAAAACATCATTTTGTGCATCATTTAATTGATGGTCTGTGCTCGACGCTTGTTGCAATGCTTTTTGCAATTTTATAGTGACAAAAATATTTTGCCTTAATCGTCATTATGCGCCCATATTCATTGTAGTATTTTGACATCTATATGCTTTTGATTGCTTAGAGAGGTTAGTATGTGGTCTTTAAAACCTCTAATAAGTTCTATTATGACTTAGAGTTCTCAAAGTATGTGGATAAGTTGCCCCCTTGTTTAAGCACACCCCCTACTAGCTGTTCTCTACATATTTTGTAGAGGTTTCACTTTTTCATATGCTTTCTCTCTAAATGATCTTTGAAGACCCCTCCGATCTTGTAATTGTTGTTTCTGCTTCATCCATATCCATTTGCAATTGTTTTTGTCTTGTTGAGATGATTATAAGTTCTCCTTTGAGTGGTGTAAGTCTTGTTAAAAGTCAAGCTTCAAGCTACAAATTCGTGGGGAATCTTTTCTGGACATGTGGAGCAATCAAAGGAAGCCAAAAACCACGAGATTCCATCAAGAAAAGTCACTCAACCACTCCCCAAGTCATCTCAACTAATTCCTCCAAGTTAGGAGGCTGATTTGGAAAGGTAGTTCCTAGATTTTAGGGGCACACTTCTCACTATAAAAGGAGCATGTATCCCGACTTCTTTTGGGCCATCTTCTTGGAGTTTTAGCTCATGTAAAGTGAGCACTAAGTGCTGGAGTTGTGATAAGCAAGCCCCTTGCTTGCTTGTTTGTTTTCTTTTAGTAGGCATATCTATGTGTGTGCGCAGGCAGTGTTGCAACTCTCTACCCCTGAGTTGTTAGCATTGGTTATCCCTCATATTGTATCCATTTGATGTAATTCTTGTCTCATTGGATAGCTATTACAGTCTATTTTATGCTCACAAGTTCTCTGGAGCATTCTGTGAGTAATCTGGGAGCAGCAATCATTTTAGTGAAGTTGTGTGATTGATATCTCTCTCTATGTGTAGGCTCTGTTGGAAATATTTTGCTCTCTGTTGTAAGGTCTGGTTCTCCTTCTCTATTTATCCATTTGCTATGATTTTGGTGTCATTGGGTAGCTATGAGAGTGCTTGAAAGTTGACCCAAGTTTGAGATTCATTCTCTGTATAATCTCTGAGAAAAGCTTGCTAAAGTGAAGTGAGGTCTCTGCTTGACTAGCAGTTGTGAGCATTCAACTAGCTCATGTTGTAGACATTGTTTCTCTTTGTGTAAGAATCCATTTGAAGTAAAACTTCTTTTGTTGGAAAGCTCTTGGTGTCTACTACATGTCTACAAAAGCTCACTGGAGTTCTCTGCATAAGCTCTGAGTATTAGCACTTTTGGTGTGCAGAGGGCAAAGAACGATACCTGTGGAGGTCATTCGCGCTTCATCGTTGCTTAGGGGTTGAGATACTTCCCCCCTCAGTGGTATCAGAGCATTTGGGCATCTTGGAGGCATCACATACAAGAAAGAAGACCTCTTGGAGTTGGTGGTTGAAGATTTGCATCAACAAAAGCTTCTTGGAGGTAGCTCACCTCAAGGGGGAGCTATTCTACTCAAAGTTTCAAGAGCACAAGGTGTCCATCTAAGGAAAGCTTTGGATTGAGGTAACCTCAGAGACTCATTTTCATTTTACACACATTGGAGCATTAGCCAAGGGCTAGGGCAAGTATCAAAGACTAGATATGGGAGACTTCAACACTCAAATTGAAAAGCTAGACAAAGGGAACTATCAACCATGGAGATTTAGGGTCTCCAACTATCTTATGGGCAAGGGCCTTTGGGGGTTGATTAGTGGAAGTGAACCAAGACCTAGGTTGGATGAGAATCCAACCAATCACCAGAGAAGGGCCTTTAGGGAATGGAATGAAAGAGACAAGAGGGTTATCTTTATCCTTTCCCAACACATTAGCAATAGCATGATCGGCCATATCCAAGACTTGGATTCAAGCATGAAGGTATGGGAGACACTTGAAAGGCTTTATTCAACATGCACCAAAGCAAGGAAGATCCAACTCAAGAATGAGCTCAACAACCTTAGGAAGAGCTCAGGGAGTAGCAGAAATGACTACATACTTAAGGTCAATGAGTTATCAGATGCATTGGGATCCATTGGAAGCCACGTAGACGATGACGATCTTGTGGCTTATACTCTCAATGGTTTGAGAGATGATGAGAAGTGGAAACCCTTTACCACTTCAGTTTATGTAAGGGATAATCTTCCTGATTTTGAGCAATTGGTTGCTCTCATGGTCACCGAAGAAATGAACATAGCTGGAAGTTCAACTAAAAGCGAGGATGCACAAGTTTTCTATGCAGGTAATCAAAGGGACAAAGGAAGACAAGGACAAGGAAGGGGCAAAGGAAGGTTTGGAGGAAGGCAAGGCCACTCAAGCAATCAAGGACACGACCAAGGCACCTCATCACAAAGAGGGAGAGGAAGAACAAGAGGAAGAGGAGGACGGCATCACACAGGAATCAAGATGGTGAAGGATGTTACATATGTGGCAAGTTTGGCCACTATGCTAGAGATCGCTACCAAGGAGGAAACCAAAGGAGCTATAATCAAGGTTCTTCATACAAAGGCCAAGGTAATTATGCTTCTACAAGTTGAGAAAATGACAATCTCTTGATGATGCACATGAATGGGAAATCAAGCAAAGTAGATAACACTTGGTATATTGATAGTGGATGTAGCAACCATATGAGTTGCAATGCTTCTTGGTTTACTAATCTACATATTCCCAAGGGTAAAGGACATGTAGAAATAGGTGATGATACAGCCCATGAGATCTCCCATGTTGGAGATGTAGCTTTGGATGATAAGGAGGAAGGAAGATGTCTCAAGGATGTCTTGCATGTACCTACTGTCACAAAGAACTTGGTGTCCGTTGGGCAAATGGTTGAAAGAGGCTATCAAGTAAGGTTCAACAAAGGTGGATGCTTTGTAGAGAACCCTAAGCAAGGTTACAAGGTCATAGCAAGAGGAAAGAAGCAAGGGAGACTCTTCACTTTGGAGGTAAATTCTCATTCCACTCAACATGTCTACTTCACATATGGAAACAAGAGGATTTCGGAGTTGGAATTGTGGCACAAGAGGATAGGTCACATCAACATACAAAGAATGAAGGAAATGAAATTCAAGAGGCTGGTTGAAGGTCTTCCCAACTTCCAAGGACAAGGTATGAAGAATTTTATTTGAATCTTGTCAACTAGGGAAGAAAGCGAGACTTCCATTCAAGAAGAGTGGCTACATAAGCCAACATCCATTGGAGTTGATACATACAGATGTGTGGGGGCCAACCAAAGAGAAATCCATTGGAGGTAACAAGTACTTTATCACTTTTATAGATGATTTCACAAGGATGGTTTGGGTTTATTTCATCAAAAACAAATCAGATGTGGTTACATGTTTCAAAGCATTCAAGGCAATGGTAGAGAAGGAAATAGGTACATATATCAAGAAGCTAAGGTCCGATGGAGGGGGAGAATATTTCTCCAATGAGTTTTCTACTTTTTTAATGGATCAAGGCATCAAGAGGCAAGTAACATGCAGGTACACACCCCAACAAAATGGAGTAGTAGAGAGAAAGAATAGATACATTGCCGAGATCGCTAGAGCAATGCTTAATGTGATGAATGTACCTAACATGTTTTGGAGTGATGCAGCAAATACCGCCGTGTATCTAATGAATAGAGCTCCTACCTCAGGGATCCATGGCTTGACACCATATCAAGCCTATTATGGTAAGAAACCTGATCTTTCCCACTTAAAGATATTTGGATGTACTTGTTATGTAAATGTGCCAAGTGAATTGAGGCACAAGCTACAACCAAAGGCAGAAAAGTGTGTGTTTCTAGGATATTCAAATGATCATAAAGGTTACAGGTGCTTCAACCCAAACACAAAGGACTTGAGGATATCAAGGGATGTAGCATTTGATGAGCTACTCACTTGGTATAAGAAGTATGATTGTATGCAGGACTATGAAGAAGAAAAGCATGGACATGATGAAGAACAAATCGACCTAGAGTTAAGCGGCCCAAGGTGTTCCATCAATGAAGATAGTTCAAGCATGAACTCACCTTGGAGGGGGAGATCTTCATCAAGCTATGAAGCACAATCAATCAACAAAGGAAAAGCAACATTGTTGGAATTGGATGAAGAAGGTAATGAAGTTGAAGATGATGAAGGACACATGATGGAGAAAGAAGCCACGTCAAAGAAAGAGATCAAGTTCCCAAGGCAAAGGAGGTTTATTCCTCCAAAAGGTAACGAAAGGAAGTCTTCTAGAGTTAAGTATGCAACTCAAAGGTTTACTTATGATTCATACATGGCAACGCATTATGCATATATGAACAAAGTAGTAGAAGATCATAGCCCGATTGCTATGAAGATGCAAGCAGGTACACCAAATGGAAAGAGGCAATGCAAGAAGAGATCGATGCACTTGAGGAAAATCAAACATGGAATCTAGTGCCCAAGAAGGAGAACATGAAGGTAATAGGTAATAAGTGGGTGTATAAAGTAAAGAGGAATTCAGATGGATCTATTTCTAGGTTCAAAGCAAGATTGGTGGCCAAGGGTTTTGCACAAACCTATGGAGTGGACTTTAAAGAGACATTCAACCCCGTGGCAAAGATGAGCACCATTAGGACACTCATTGCAATGGCTGCTAGCAAAGGATGGAAGATTTTCCAATTGGATATCAAGAATGCCTTTCTCAATGGAGACTTGGAAGAAGAGGTATACATGGAGCAACCACTAGGTTTTGTTCATAAAGAGTTTCCACATCATGTTTGTAGGTTGAAGAAGGCACTTTATGGCCTAAAGCAAGCTCCAAGGGCTTTAAACCAAAGATTGGTGGACTATTTGATCAAATGTGGTTACAATCAATGCAAGGCGGATCCATCTCTCTTCATCAAACAAAGAGGAGAACTTGTAGTTTACATGTGTGTGTATGTAGATGATCTTATCATTACAGGTAATGATACAAAGGGCATTGAGGAGATCAAGGCAAAGCTTGGAAAGGAGTTTAGGATATATGATCTTGAATATCTTAGGTATTTTCTTGGCATTGAAGTTGTATACAGAGAAGAAGGTATTATGCTCATACAAAGGAAGTATATTCTAGACCTACTTGAGAGGTTTGGGATGCTACATTGCAAGCCGATTTCAAATCCCATGGAAGTTAATGTAAAGCTAAGCTCCATTGATGGAGATCCATTAGAGGATGTAACTTTTTATCGATCTATTGTAGGCTCTTTCAATTATGCCACAATAATCAGGCCTGACATAGCATATGGAGTTGGAGTGTTATCACAATTTATGCATAGTCCAAGGACTACACACTTGCAAGCTGCAAGAAGAATGTTACGATATTTCAAGGCCACTATAAATGAAGGATTGTTCTATTCATTTGATGATGATATGCAAGTCAAAGCTTATTCTGATGCGGATTGGGCCGGTTCCAAGGACGATAGAAGAAGTACAAGTGGTCACCTAGTCATGCTAGGTAGCAAGATCATCTCATGGATTTCAAAGAAGCAACCCACGGTGGCATTATCTTCCACCGAGGCTGAGTATAGAGCTTTGGCTCAAGTCACATGTGAGCTAATGTGGATTAAGAAGTTATTTATGGAGCTTAATTTGCAGGTTGACACATATCCAATTTTTTGTGACAATATGAGTAGCATTCATCTAGCATCGAATCCTGTCTATCATGCTAGAACCAAGCATATTGAAGTGCACTATCACTTCATAAGGGAAAAGGTGATATTGAAGGAAGTTTCAGTACATCATATTGGTACCAAGGACCAAGTTGCTGACATGTTTACAAAGGCTTTGGATGGAATAAAGATTTCAAAATTCAAGCAATGCATCAACATGAAGGAGCTTGGATGAGGACGAAGAATTGAAGCTTGAGGGGGAGTGTTAAAAGTCAAGCTTCAAGCTACAAATTCGTGGGGAGTCTTTTATGGACATGTGAAGCAATCAAAGGAAGCCAAAAGCCACAAGATTCCATCAAGAATAGTCACTCAACCACTCCCCAAGTCATCTCAACTAATTCCTCCAAGTTAGGAGGCTGATTTGGAAAGGTAGTTCCTAGATTTTAGTGGCACACTTCTCACTATAAAAGGAGCATGTATCCCGACTTCGTTTGGGCCATCTTCTTGGCATTTTAGCTCATGTAAAGTGAGCACTAAGTGCTGGAGTTGTGATAAGGAAGCCCATTGCTTAAGCTAGCCCCTTGTTTGCTTGTTTGTTTTCTCTTAGTAGGCATATCTATGTGTGTGCGCAGGCAGTGTTGCAACTCTCTACCCTTGAGTTGTTAGCATTGGTTCTCCCTCATATTGTATCCATTTGATATAATTCTTGTCTCATTGGATATCTATTAGAGTCTATTTTATGCTCACAAGTTCTCTGGAGCATTCTATGACTAATCTGGGAGCAACAGTCATTTTAGTGAAGTTGTGTGATTGATATCTCTCTCTATGTGTAGGCTCTGTTGGAAATATTTTTCTCTCTGGTGTATGGGCTGGTTCTCCTTCTCTATTTATCCATTTGCTATGATTTTGGTGTCATTGGGTAGCTATTAGAATGCTCTAAAGTTGGTACAAGTTTGAGATTCATTCTCCATATAATCTCTAAGAAAAGCTTGCTGGAGTGAAGTGAGGTCTCTGCTTGACTAGCAGTTGTTAGCATTCAACTAGCTCATGTTGTAGACATTGTTTCTCTTTGTGTAAGCATCCATTTGAAGTAAAACTTGTTTTGTTGGAAAGCTCTTGGTGTCTACTATAGGTCTACAAAAGCTGACTGGAGCTCTTTGCATAAGCTCTGAGTAAGAGCACTTTTGGTGTGCAGAGGTCAAAGAAGGATACCTGTGGAGGCCATTCACGCTTCATCGTTGCTTAGGGGTTGAGATACTTCCCCCCTCAAGTCTCACATTCAATGCGTGCACATGTTCAGAGAAATGTCTAGAACAATTTCTATCTACTTAGCTCATACTCTATGAAGAAATTAAGTTATCTCATTTTGTGCAGCTCGTTGAGGCATCATCCACTGTCGAAATAAAGTCATTTTTAATCTCATTAGAAATCTTTCAAAGTCTAGTTCAAGGCTCAAAAAATTCATTTTCACTCTCTACATATACTCAGAGAAACTCTGAAAATACAAAGCCTATGTATGAAAAATTTCACGATCCTAGGAGGGTTCATTTGCTTTTGTTGTGAACATAGGAGTGTTTATCCTCCAGAAGACCTTCTATTAAGGAGCACCTATTATACATGTAGCCATACTCGCCACATATATAACAAATTAATGGCCTATTATGTCTAGGCCTAGTCAGATGGTTCTCTTCTTATTTAGGTGCATTTAAAGTACTAGAATAACATGAATGAAGAACAGGAGGGTTACCTCTCTGCTATGCTCCTTTGGGGTAGTAGCACTCTCTTGCTTCATGTCCATCCTTGTAACATAATTCACAGCTTACCTAATTCGGACAATTAACATTGAAATTTCGAATGTTGTTACATACTGTACACCAAGCCTACCTTCATATGTCATGTGTGGTCTACAAATTGTCTAACTCATGAAGAAGTTGAGCTACTTCATGATCATTGTGGCATAGTGGTGGTGGCATGATCTTCTGTAATTGGTGACTTTGCTGCACTCTTAAGGCTTCCAACTCCTTGGTGATTTGCCCAATAGCGTATAAGTGTGGTGCATAGTTTGATTGTGCATCGCCTTCAAAATGTATCCTCGTTTCCTCAATCCACGATGTAGGTGCAATGAAATCATCAAGTGTTGCATCCAATCTAAGAGATTTCTGAAGCTTCAGTTGAGATGAGCTAGGCAGATCTTTCTCTATCCATTTTTGTAACCAAGAAGTTGGAAAGAACATGTGATAGACCTGAAACAAGTGCTTTTTTAATTATGTGAAGTTCATGAGAGGATTCACCTGATCTCAGCTTTAGGTTCTCTAGATGATCTAGAGCTCTTTCTGAGGAGGTAGTTGCTCAAAATGTCTATGAGACTACCATCTCGAGTGCCTCCCATGTAGTGAAGTGGCCGTTTATATATTGAATATACCATTTGTTGGCAAGGACTTCCAATGTAGATGGAAAACATACCCACATTCTATCCTCTTGATTGCACACCTCATTTGTGGCATAAGGAGATGAATCTCCTCACGTGATCATTAGCATACTCATAAGCAAGTCCCTTTCAAGTAGAGAACTTGATATTAAACCTAGAGATAAATGATAAACCTATTCCATTGGCATTGGTGCTTATTCTGAAGTATCTAAGAAAAAATCAAATGTCCTTCTTGGCTTCTCCTTTGAGGGTGGTGTGGTATCCAAATTTATAAGAAAGTTTAAAGAGGGTAGAGAAGATCTAGGTTGACTAGCAGAAGCTAAAGATGGTTTCTTAAGGCTCCACTGTACACAAATAGGCTCTTTATCTGCTCGAATATGGATCATGTACCCACTGCCTAGATGCAAAAACAAGAATAATGCAAAATCATGTATTTACTATACTAAGGACCTCACATAGAAATGCAGGTGTCCCACTAGGTGTGTCAAACTGTAGAGGAGGTACTGAGGTACCCACTTCTAGCAATATCAAACTATATAGATTTCGAATACTCCATCTACTCAAGGGCGTTTCTCCTTAGGGAAGTATACCATATAATATTCTTATGTGCAGGTACACACAATGACAAATGAGAAATGGAGAATTTGTATAGTCACGAAGAAAGGAGCAATGATGAGTACTTATAAGATAGGAAACGCAACTCTTAGATAATAAAAGAATTACATAGGGTAAAAAATGCACCAAAAGGTGAAGGTAATGGAATTCCAAGAAGTAGATACAATTGAAACATCAATTACTAATCACACAAGAAGTTGCGCAAGGATGAAGCCCCTATTCATAAGAAATACAACAACCTCACACAAAAGATTATCTCGAAGCCACTCAATCAATATCTATTGCTAATAGCAAACTCCAATGGGACACCCATGGTCTATATCCTCACCATAGAGTGACCCTTGACAGTGTGCTTGTAGCACAAGAGTGCAGACAGTGGTCCAAAGAATAGTGTTAGAAAATACAATTCCTAAAATAGGCCCATTTTTGCTCAAAACAAAAGATATACGATGTAACCTGTCCTCAATTAGTGTGACACAATTGCTTTTATAGACCTCAAGAGGCAAGAAGGGGCCTTGATGAGTCCCAACATTCACTGCAATTTTCACTACACACATGCCAAAGTGGTTGCCCAAAAATGAAGGATTAGACCAAATATGGTTCTAGAAGCCAACCTTAATTAAGAGCTCAAATTAGCTTCTCACACTGCCAGAATTGGTGGTGGTATTCATTGCATTGATTCTCACTTTGACACTTTCACTCTGGAGCCATAGTGCTGGAGTTGATGCAGCAAGGCTATGCCCCTTTTGGTAGAAGCCCACATGTGTGTTGTACTACTTCTGATATGTCATCCTTTAATCTAGCAACAAGTTTGAACATTTTAGTACCGATTTTGTATAAGATAATTGCATGGTGAATACTTCCTTGAACATGTTGAACAACCTTTTAACCACTTTTCATGGTTTGTTGTACTTAGATGGCCCTCCTAATCCAAAACAAAAGAGAATATTGCAACTTCCTTGGTTTTTAGGAACACGTGGATCTATGTCACTCATAAATGAGCCATTCAATCATTCGTCATTTGGACATCTAAATAAAGCATCAAACAAGTTAGATAAGATAGTTGAACTCTTATGTGTGTATGTGTCACTCAATAGCTTTCATTGCAGATTCAGCTACACCTACAACTATCCTCATTCAAGTTCCTCTTCATCTTTTGGACAAAATAATGGTTCCTGAGGAACTATTATTTCCTTTGCATCTACGGATGCTTCCCATGGCTAGTAGCTAGGCTGCCATGGAAAGAATCCTCTCAAGATAGCACCATTGTGCACATGTAGCACCCCACTATCCAATGCTCATTGCATCTCCATGGTCATAACTACCTAATTGGAAGACGATGAAGTCGATGGAGGTTGAATGATGGGACAAATAGATAGAGGAGGATGTTGCATGCTACACGCATGTGGGGGATCTTTGGGGTGCAGCTATGGTGGGGGTCTGCGTTTCTTGGTGGAGAATGTGGGAAGGGAAGTTCCGATGGCAGGGTCCGCAGGGATAGCAGATTGTCGTTTGGCTAGGTCTATGGAGGGTAGTATGATGCACCGCGAGAAAGAGAGAGAGAGAGAGAGAGAGAGAGAGAGAGAGAGAGAGAGAGAGAGAGAGAGAGAGAGAGAGAGAGAGAGAGAGAGAGAGAGCGAGAGAGAGAGAGAGAGAGAGAGAGAGAGAGAGAGAGAGAGAGAGAGAGAAATAAAAAGAATGCATGCAAGAAGGGCTATGTGCACCTTGGTTCATGGGCATTGGGTGGTGGGGAGAGATAGAGAGAGAGATAGAGAGAGAGAGAGAGAGAGAGAGAGAGAGAGAGAGAGAGAGAGAGAGAGAGAGAAAGAGAGAGAGAGAGCAAAAGAATGCATGCAAGAAGGGGTGTGTGCAGAGTGGTTCATGGGCATTGGGTGGTGAGAGAGAGAGAGAGAGAGAGTAGAGATCTGAGTTTATTGCATTGGAAAGCTCTCCTCCTCAAGATGGTTCATGAAGGAAACCTAAAATAAATATTTTCTTTGCAATTCAAAGCTCCCAATTTCTTCATTTTCAAAAGAACATGCACATAGAGAGAAGGTAGAGCAAGGGAGAGTGAGAGAGAGAGGAGAGATTAATGGAGCATGGGTTATGGATGTTGGAAGGGGGTTGGGAGTTGTGAATTGTGCATGGATGAAGGGATTGTGAATCACTGATGGTGGGAGGGGGGTGTGGATTGCAGATGGTGGAAGGGGGGGGGGTATGGATGGTGTGAGGGAGGTGGTGAATTATGGGAGGTGGGTTGTGAATTGTGGGAGGGGGGTTGCGAATTGTTGGAGGGGGTTTGTGAATTGTGGTGGGGGGGAGGGCTTTTGGATTGTGGGAGGGGGATCTTGGATGTTGGTAGTGGGTTCTAGATGGTGGTAGGGAGGGTTGCAGATTAGGGGGGGTGTGGATGGTGGTAGGGTGTTTGGTTGTGGACAGTGGTAGGGGGCTGTGGATTGGTACTAGAAGGGTGTTGTAGATGGTGGTAGTGGGCTTCGTTATGGATGGTGGTAGGGGGTTGGTTGGCAAATGGTGGTAGGGGGGTTGGTTGTGGACAATGGTAGCGGGTGTTGGAGGAGATGGTGGACACCTTCTAGAGATGAGATGGTGCTACAAATTAATGCTTCACACCAGCCAACACTAAGTTGAGGTGCGCAAAGCAGGTGTTTTGAGCTTTCTAAGAAGCACAAATATCAACCAAGTACTTTGGGAGATGATCCCCAATTCATTGAATCAAAACACATAGCTTGGAGTTTCACTATGAGCCAATAACTTGCATTTTTGGTCATTGTACATATTCAGAGAAATGAACAGTCCTCCTTTCCTGGTACCAATTGGACATATGACTATCCTTACATTTTAGGGAGTTAATAGTATGCACTCTAGAGAGTGATATTTTGCACATAACTTGAGAATGGCTGAGGCAATTCAATTGAGACTTTATAACATAAAACAAGACTATCTAATGAGTCTATATCAATTTAAATCGCTACAAATGATCAAGTATACAATGAGAAATGGATCAGAGAATCTCACTGTTTTGAGTAGTATATGACAAACTAGAAGAGATGAAGTTTGAGAAAACTATATGTATTAATGCACATAAATTACATTGACATTGACAATGAAGGATTGTGCAATGTTATGGAACTGGAAGAGCTATAATATAAGGTCAACATCCCACACAAATTCTTCTAAAATCTCTGCTATTTCTAGCTCCTATTCACACAACTAGATAGTCATATTTTATAGCCTTTTGTTGGAGCCAAGATTCAAGTTTGAATTCGAGTCTATAGATTCAATTCCACATGAGACTTTAGTTCCAAAAATGGAAGAACTTAGAGTTCCAAAAAGTCCTAGAACCTTAGAAGCACAAGTTTCAAAACGTGTGGAAGATGAAGGGTCAAAAAGAGTTTCACCGCTATTTAAGGATACACCTACATGCTTATATCAGACTTGGAAAGATAGTTGTATAAAGACTTTTACAGGAAGAACATGGAGTCATACTAGACAACAACAACAAAAAGATCATGTAAGTTTTGCTAAAGACTTTGCGGTTCATGATATTTTGGCACTTACGATAGTTGAAGATGAACCTACATGTGTTAAAGATGCACTTAATATTCCTATTTGGAGAAAAGCTATGCAAGAATCAAACTTGGCCGCTACATGAGATAGCAGAGGGAAAGAAAGGTATAGTGTAAAATGGATCTTCAAAATCAAAAGGAAAGCATCTCGTATTATTGACAGGTATTAGACCAAATTAGTTCTCTAATGATATGGACAACAAAAAGGTATTGATTATGATGAGACATTTGATCCTACATCTAGGATGACTATTATTAGGTCATTACTTGGTTTAGCAGCACATTTCGGTTGGCATATATATATCAATTTGACATAAAGACTGTTTCTCTAAATGGTGATTTACCTGAGGATGTGTATATTTAGCAGCCAGAAGGTTTTGAAGAGACAGGTAAAGAACATTTGGTATGTAAGCTTATAAAAGCTTTGTATGGTTTAAAAGAAGCACCTAGAGCATGGTATGAAAAGATACACACATATCTTTTATCCATTGATTTCCATAACTCAGATGCAACTCCAACTCTTTATGTCAAAGCTGAACTAGGTATGATGATTATAGCAATCATTTATGTGGATGATATTATAATCGTAGGTCCAAGAGATGAAGATTTGCAGATGTTCAAAGAACAATTGAAGCAAACAATAGATGTGAATGATTTGGGAATCTTGCATTATTATCTTGGGATTCAGTTTCTGTTTAAGAATGAGTGTATCTGTATGACACAGTAGAAGTACATTGAGAAACTTTTAGAGATGATTGAGATGAGTGATTCTAAACCTATGCAAACACCTATGGATCAAAATGCATCTTTGCAGATAGTAGCAGATGCGAGTCATTTGATTCTACTTTATATAGTCAAGCAGATGGTTGCTTGATATATCTTGGTAATACACGTCCTGATATACAGTTTGCAGTTTCTCAAGTATCAAGGATCATGCAAAATCTGACAGTGTTACATTGGAAAGTAGTAAAGCGGATCTTCCAATATTTGAAGGGAACTTCAAATTAAGCTATGGTATTTTCGAAATGTATACATTTGTTACTAGAAGGATTTTCAAATTCTGATTGGGCAGGTGATAGAGACACTAGAGGAAGTACTCGTGGATTTTGTTTTTGTCTTGGACATTTTCTTATCTCATGGTTTTCAAAGAGACAACCCACTATTGAAACTTAATTGTGTGAAGCTGAATATCGTGCAACATTTAAAGCTACTTTGGAGTCAGTTTGGTTGCAGAAGATTTTTAGTTATTTAGATGTAAGAGTACAGATGGAGAGTGTTAATCTCCAAAATAACAAGCTACTCTTGTATTTAGAACACCTCTATAACAAGAATAACTCAGATCTTCACCAATTTTAGAAGATCAATACTCAATTGTCAAATTTATGAACAAACTATGAAGAAGAAGATTACACAGAAAGTCTGCTGCACATAATTCACTCATTGCCTTATCAATTAGGTAAAGTTTTTGACAAAACTTTGTATGAGGTATTGCCTATAGATTTCACACCTTCTCCAAGTTGAACCACTCCAAAAAATTCAGTAGATCTTGAGAAATGATCTCAACAACTCACCTATGTCTAAAACTATTCTTCTGAGAAGTCGATTTAGACACCTATGACTTTAAACCTTTGGTTCTCTCAATCCAGAACCCGTTTTTGCAAATGCTTTTAGCTACAAGTAGCTTACCTTCCAACTTAAAGATTAAGTGCTTGCTTGCTCAAAACCTTAAACTGTGGAAGGAAAATTGATCAAAACATTCGTATCGAATTTTGCACCTCCTAGAACTCCACTTCTTCTCATTTACATATGTCAATGTTCCTACACTCAATTCTCTCAGCCTGATCTTAATTGGAAGGTAAAACATTTTATAGAGGTCAATCACCTATAGACTTAGACTTGTACAAAAGAATTTCACAAACGATTTAACACAGAAGGAGAAAACTCAGAAATATCGGGCGCAACATTTTCTTCATTTCTGAGAAAATTACAACTAAGTAATGAGAGAGTCTTATCTCACTTCTAAGATGTCTAATGACTCATACAACTCCTCATTACTCTATTCTCATGCTCTCTCATACTTGCCCTGACATTTTCATAGTATATATAGACAAAAATTTACAAGCTTATGACTACTCAAAGATATAAGTGAACTATCTCTCAATTAATGTACATATATGTACACATCTTCACCTTCTGAATGTATTCTTTCTTCATGCTTCACAACTTGAACCTTTTCTTCAATGCTTGATTCCAATTCTTCATTAAAACATCAATTGTTGATTGCTCTGCACCAAAAACTCCCCCTCAATCATCAATTGAGGTTTTCTCTAACCTTTTTATGCCTGCCATGTCTTTGAATCTCTGTAGCTTTGGTCCATCCAAGCTTTTGGTAAGCATATCAGCTATCTGATCTTTTGTTGAAGTATGTACGACTTGAATCTCTTTATCCATCACCTTCTCTCTCAGAAAGTGATACGAAATCTCAATGTGTTTAGTCCTTGCATGAAACACAGGGTTAGCAGCTAAATACAATGAACTCATGTTATCTCCATAAATGATAGGTGTACTCTGTATGGTGTCAATACTCTTTATGAGAGTCTTAAGCCATATCACTTCCTTTGCAGCTTCAACCATACCTTTGTACTCTGCTTCTGTAGATGACAAAGCAACTGTATGTTGCTTCTTTGAACACCAAGAGATTAACTTATCTCCCACATAACACAAGTATCCATATGTTGATCTCCTATCATCAAGATTACCTGCCCAATCTGCATCACTATATATTTTGATGTTTGCATCTGATGTAAAACCATAATACAAATCCTCTTTGAGTGTAACCAAATCCCATGTCTGATTCTCCATTAATGCATCATATTCTTCCTTCATAGATTTCTCCCTTTGGTAGCCAAAAAAGAAGTGTCATAGCTATACCTTGTAGGTTGCCACTTGTGTCTTGATGACCTTCTGAGTTCTCCACTCCTTGAGGTTTCTGGTTCATCACACTCAGGATCAAATCTTGGCATTTCTTCAACTTCAACCTGCACTTCATTATTCTCCTCTTCATCAAATATCTGAACCTTTGATTTGCCTTTCTTTTGACTCACAACTTCTTCATCACTTGTATTAATATTGATTGTACCTGCATACCAAGTACCTTGCTCATCAAATGTAACATCCTTTGATACAAGGAATTGTTTTGTGGATGGACTCCACAACCTATATCCCATCTGCTTATCATCATAACCAATGAATACAAACTTTTCAGCTTTAGGTTCTAACTTGTGTCTTAATTGTGATGGCACATATGCATATGCCAAACATCCAAATACTTTGCAATGATCCAAGGTAGGTCTCTTACCCCACCATGGCTCATATGGTGTCATACCGTGCAAAGCTTTACATGGTAACCTATTGACCAAATAAGTAGCTGTGTTTACAGCCTCAGCCCACAAATAATTTGGGAAATTTTTCTCCTTCATCATGGATCTTGCAAACTCAACAAGAGTTCTATTCCTCCTTTCTGCTACACCATTTTGTTGAGGAGAGTACCTGCAAGTAATTTCCCTTTTTATACCTGCATTTCACAAGTAATCACTGAACTCATTAGAGAAATACTCTCCCCCGCCATCTGACCTTAGTCTCTTCAACTTATGGCCTGTAATTCTTTCTGCATACACATGATAATGTTTGAATGTATTGAATACCTCTGACTTATCTTTGATCACATAGATAGTGATCCATCTGGTAGCATCATCAACATAAATCACATAGTACCTTGAACCATTGATACTGAAATCCTTTGATGGTCCCCACACATCTGTGTGTACCAACTCAAGCTTCTCTAAATACATAAAACCATGCTTGGAATAAGATTGCTTATGAGCGTTACCTAATTGACATGCCTCACATCTATATGTCATATGTTGACTTGCAACATTAGGCAATCCAAGCACTGAACCATTTTTAATCATATCTTTGATACCTCTTTCATTGAAGTGTCCAAGCCTCTTGTGCCAAAGATCTAACTCAGAGATCTTATGTCCTCCATAAGTGAACAAGGCATGAACAACATTACCTTGGATCTTCAATGTGAACAACCTTCCTTCTTTCTTCCTTGAAACAATTTGTTTATACCCATTGTTAGGGTCTTCCACAAACACTCCTTCATTAGTGAATCTAACTTCATAACCTTTTTCAACAATTTGTCCTACACTTATCAGATTCTTAGGAATTGTAGGAACATAGAAGACCTTACTCAAGAGAGTACTTCCATCCTTGGCCTTCACTGATCCAATTGACTTCACATTGTGCTTTGTATTGTCACCTGTTTGAAATACATGATTAGTTACATTATTTTCCAAATCAGTCATCAATGCTATGTTACCACTCAGGTGATTGCTACACCTTGAGTCAATGTAGAAGACTCTTTGGTCTTCACTTTGCCTTTCACAAGTTGCATTCATTATCAATGTTGAATCCTCCTTCTGATCTGAAGCATAATTGTAGTAGGTATTGTTGTATTGTTGACTTTGGAATCCTCTGGCTACATTTCTTCCAAAGTAACCTCTACTTCCTCTTCCTCTGAAGTTATGTATTTGATTTCTGCCACCTCTTCCTCTTGAATTAAAGTTCTGATTATATCCACCATTACTCTGAGTATTATGCCAACAATCATTAGCTAAGTGACTTGTCTTACCACAAATCCAACAAGCTTTGAATCCATCTTTATTATTCCTACCTCTTCCTCTACCTTTACCACCTCCTCTTCCTCTTAGGAAGTTGGCTTGACTAGTTGTGCCTTCATCTTCATTTGCTTGTTGCTTCCCTTTGCTATTTTTCTTCTTATCCTTTGAGTACATTACATGACCTGTACTCTTGTCACCTTCACCTTTGACATCTTGCTCAAAGGTTAACATATGTCCTAGCAACTGATTTAAGTCAATAGTAAAATGATCAAGTGATATTTCAATAGACAAAATGAATGGCTTCCATTTGTCATCACCTCTCAAACTTGTGAGGATTTGCCTTACCAATTTATCCTCCTCAATGTCTTCATCAACCGCTCCTAATGCATCTGCAATGTCCTTCATTCTGGTTCCATAATCTGAGATGGATTTAGAGGCCTTCTTCTTGAATGTGGTAAATTCTGCCCACAAGGATGCCTTCCCATACTTTGTGGTATTTTGGAAATGCTCCTCCAAAGCATTCCATATATCACTTGCACTTTCAAGACCTCTAATGTGGGGTAGCAAGTAGTCATTGACTGCCATATAGATAATGCTCCTAGCTTGAGCATCTCTTTTCATCCAATTCTTCAAATCTGATAATTCCTCCCTAGTCGAAACATCATTGACTGCCATATAGATAATGCTCCTAGCTTGAGCATCTCTTTTCATCCAATTCTTCAAATCTGATAATTCCTCCCTAGTCGAAACACTAGGATCTCTGAATTGAGGCTTTTCTTCTTCACCTGTAATGTAAGCTATCAAGTCTTTGCTCATTAGATGAGCTTCCATCCTCATTGACCATGCTGGGTAGTTCT
The DNA here is from genome assembly GCA_020310875.1 of Ceratopteris richardii. NCBI lineage: Eukaryota > Viridiplantae > Streptophyta > Polypodiopsida > Polypodiales > Pteridaceae > Ceratopteris > Ceratopteris richardii. The sequence goes on along the minus strand of CM035431.1, from coordinate 12,971,420 downwards.
CTCTATCGAATTTCTCTATCTGAAGAGAATCTCCCATCCTTTCTTCACCCGTCTATTGAATTCTTTGATCTTTATGAGTAATAGATGTAACTTTACTTTGAATAATACTCCTTTTTTCTCCCTTGGTGTCATATGACCTTTTTCTCAAGCTTTATCCTCAAGCTTTCACCTTTTGAACCTCAGATGTTAAATTCTTTGCATCTTCAGCAGTCGGGGTCCTCCTTCCTTCAATTCTGATGCTTCGTGCTCTGATACCACTGATGGAGAGTGTTAATCTCCAAAAGAACAAGCTACTCTTGTATTTAGAACACCTCTATAACAAGAATAACTCACATCTTCACCAATTTTAGAAGATCAATACTCAATTGTCAAATTTTTGAACAAACTATGAAGAAGAAGATTACATAGAAAGTCTGCTGCACATAATTCACTCATTGCCTTATCAATTGTGTAACGTTTTTTATAAAACTTTGTATGAGATATTGCCTATAGATTGTGCACCTTCTCCAAGTTGAATCACTCCAAAAGACTCAGTAGATCTTGAGAAATGATCTCAACAACTCACCTATGTCTAAAACTATTCTTCTGAGAAGTGGATTTAGACCCCTATGACTTTAAAACTTTGGTTCTCTCAATTCAGAACCCGTTTCTACAAATGCTTTTAGCTACAAGTATCTTACCTTCCAACTTAAAGACTAAGTGCTTGCGTGCTCAAAACCTTAAATTGTGGAAGGAGAATTGATCAAAACATTCGTATCAAATTTTGGACCTCCTGCAACTTCACTTCTTCTCATTTACATATGTAAATGTTCCTAAAATCAATTCTCTCAGCCTGATCACAATTGGAAGCTAAAAATTTGTACAGAGGTCAATCACCTGTAGACTTAGACTTGTACAAAATCATTTCACAAAAGATTTAACACAGAAGGAGAAAACTCAGAAATATCGGGTGCAACATTTTCTTCATTTCTAAGAAAATTACAACTGAGTGATGAGAGAGTCTTATCTCACTTCTAAGATGTCTAATGACTCATACAACACCTGATTACTCTATTCTCATGATCTCTCATACTTGCCCCAACATTTTCATAGTATATATAGACAAAACGTTACAAGCTTATGACTACTCAAAGATATAAGTGAACTATATCTCAATTAATGTACATATGTGTACACATCTTCACCTTCTGAATGTATTCTTTCTTCATGCTTCACGGCTTGAACCTTTTCTTCAATGCTTGATTCCAATTCTTCATTAAAACATCAATTGTTGATTGCTCTGCACCAACAAGTACATAAACCCATTTAGATATTTTCAGATAGCCAGAGTCCAATAGCTATAGCAAAGAATCTAGTGCATCATGCAAGGGCGAAGCATATAGAGGTACACTACCATTATATTCGAGAGCAGATAGCAAAGAAGCACATTGAGGTGGTTTATGTTCCTTCTAGTGAGAATGTTGCACACATTGTTACGAAAGCATTCGCGAGAGAGAATCATGAGAATATGTGCAGGTTACTAAAGCTTGTACCAATATGACATTGAAGGAGGGATTGTTTGAAGTCAATGTACATATGGTCCACATTCCAGCAATTCTATATTTTGGACTTAGCATTTTTGTACAATTTGGGTAAAATGTTTTTAGGCTATGTAGATAGAGCTTGGCAAGAGCTATCTAGTGGTATGCTTCATTTCTTCATCAGAGGCCAGAATAGGGAGAAAATTCAAACCCTAATTTAGCTCAAAATGGAGGATGGAAATTTTATGAAGGAACAAACACTAAAAAGCTAGTTTGTAAAGTCAATTGGTCAAAAATCAATTTTAAAATAGCGATCAAACTTAAAATCAGCTAATTTTAGCGATGGATGTTTTTTAAGCTACGAAAAGCTAAGTTTAGTGATTCAATTAGAAAAAAAATAGCGATAGTGGTTTTTTTCATTTATGATGCAGCTTTTCTAGTTTGGAGATCGTTGGCTTTATTGATGGGAGCAAAAACTATATAAAGAGGCACTTGGACACACTCTTATTCATTCAGAAGCTAGTTTTTTAAAGTTCTGAAGCTTTGGAGGTGAAGATTTGGTGAAAGAGAGGCTAATCTCTTGGAGCAAGGAGTCTTCTACAAGTTGGTGGCAGCTATCTTTTGTAAGCTAGCCTTATATTCTATTTTTAGGGTTTTTGAACCCTAATTTCATAATTAGGGTTTGCTGATTTTCAGATTTGTTGCACTATCTTGTGAGGTTAGGTTTGATCTAGGACATGTATGAAGAATCAAGCGTGAACCTTTGTAAGACGAAAAACATGCCTTAAACTTGGAGCATGCATTTAAGTATAGTCTTTTTGATTCATCCGTGTCATTATTTTCTACATATTTAGCTTCCGTATCTGCCTTTTTTTGGGTTTTTGAAAGATGAGTGCTGTGAAATATGGCTTATTCCTAATATTTTCTTCTGAAAGTTTTTTTGTATCTTTATTAGAGTCTAAAATTAGCATACTAGATGAACAACTAGGTGAAAGAGATGAAAGACTGAAATAAGCTTATAAATCGCATCCATTGTCAGTGTGATCAAAAGACATGAAAGCATAAAGATAGATCTGGGGGTGAACGAAGAACTTCTTTTTCTTAAGAAGTTCTACCATAGCACAACTGCTTAAGGGGGTGGTTGACTTTACAATTAGTGTGAACTAAATGAGTGACATGGACTATGTGGCTATCTTCTAAGGGTTGTAATATTCATATCCTTCATGACCGATAGTTGTATAGAGGGTGATCAGAGTAATACCAATGGTCCCCCTTGTGTGATTCCTTGAGTGACTGCTCAACTGCCGGTCAAAGGCATCATTAATACAAATTATTTACTGGGCATATGCCACAAGGCTTGAATCTTAACCATGGCTGCTCATTGTAAATGTTGTTGGTTTCTGGATACAGGATTCTCAAGATTAGTCAGTTGTTTACCTTTATGAGTTTTCTATCTAAACTTTGAAGCAAAAGGTATGGAACACAAACATAGATACATTAGAACATACACCAATTTGTTGTGGATGACATGGTGTACACCCGTTTCATTAGAAACTTTTCATGTGTATGTTCTTTAAAATAAATACATCTATGCACGGTTTCACTAATAACACTCATCATAGTGATCTGGAGTTTGGTTTTAGATGAGAGGATTTTGAAATAGCTAAATTATATTAGTCTTCTTTGGCCGTTTCTTATTCGTACGTTGAATTTCTTCACTGTATGAAACTAAGTGTAAATATCTGCGAAACAAGAGGACGAAATGCTGTTTTGCTCAAAAGAAAGTCCTTTTGATTACATAAGACTTAAAAGTCATTTATTTTTCCAAAAAAGTGTGGGACTAATATTGTTTATTCTTCAGGAATTCTTCAAAAATGCGAGTTGCAGGAGGCTTCAACCCTTCTCTAATTGTTCTTTTGCTCGTAGTCGGTGTGGTCTTGATCTTTAGTGTTGGCAATTATGTACTTTATACCTATGCACAAAAACATTGCCTCCAGAAAAGAAAAAGCCAGTGTCAATGAAAAAGATCAAGCGGGAGAGATTGAAACGAGCCCGCACCACTAGGGGAGTAAAAACTTTTAGCATTGAATTCTGTCTCTTGTCAATGCTCTTATATATTCTGCGGCCCTTTGTTGTTTGTACCACTAAGGTAACTTGGTGCTCACAATGTTTTGAAGACACTGATATTTAACTTTCGTTCCAAGCAGAAACCATCTTATAATCCCATAAACATTTTTCTATTCTAGTTTCAACCTTGTTATTCTAGGGTGAAGTATCCATGCTTTGATTTGGTGTTTTGCCGGGTGCTCAGAATGAATGGTGCAGTCAAAAGGTCTTCAACGTTTGGTGTTTCATTTAAGGGTCGAAGATTCAGTATGTAAACCTGTACATGCAAAGCTATCTGAGTGGATTGATCTGCTGAATGTCGAAATCATCTCTTTAGGAATGTTCATTCAACTTCCATTTTCATTTATCTTCAACACTGAAGATTTGGCCCTTCTCTCTTTCCCATTTTTTTTGTTGAATGCAGGAGTTAGGTTTAACTACGGTGTGCACAAGCACAAACAAGTTAATACAAAAGCACATATACATACATGTATGCATCCATACACTGTTGTGTATTTATGTGTGCACATATGTATGCATGAACATGTGTGTGCATGGTTGCATGCATGTGTGTGCGTATTTGTTTTTATGCATGTATGTATGTACGTACATATGTTTGTGTGTGTATGCATGCATGCATGTATGTATGTATGTATGTATGTGTGTATGTATGTATGTATGTATGTATGTATGTATGTGTGTCTGTATGTGTGTGTGCATGTCATGTGTACATATGCATTTGTATGTAATAATGTATTTACATGTATATGTGTGTGTATGCATGTACGTATGTATGTATGTATGCATGTATTTATGTATGTATGTATGTATGTATGTCTAGAGTGTATGTATCTATATGTGTGTGTATGTGTATGTGTATGTGTACATATGAATGTGTATATGTATGTTGTATGTGTGTACCTATAGCTGCATTCATCAATATATATATATAGCATGTATGTATGCATGCATGTATTTATATATGCATACACATATATATGTGTATGCATGAGTACATGCATGCATGCATGCACAGATGTGTTTGTGTATGTATGCATGAGTACATGCATGCATGCATACATTGATGTGTTTGTGTATATGTATGCATGCATGTACAAATTTGCATAACGTATGGATGGATGCATGCGTATGTGTGTATATGTGCTCTAAAATATGTGAGCTCGTATGCAGAAATGTAGTCTCTCTAGAATGGGATTTGAATTCTTCAAATGTGGTAGTTAAATGGAATCTATGGAGCATCTGTTTTGGAATCGTAGGTCTATAGGTCAGTGGGATGACACATGATTAATTTTCGATCCTCGTATTGTAAAAATTAGCAGATTTGAGACCATGTTTGGATTGATCATACTGATGATGATGCTCTTTGTATGATGGATCCATTTGCAGTATTGATCCTTTGGTGTTGCCAATCTCGGATCTTTCAATCCTTGTGTTGCAAAGATTAACAGATTTGAAATTATGATTTAATTGATCGTTTTGATGATAATGATGCTCTTTGGATTATAGATCAATTTGGACTCTTGATAAATCATTGTTGGGAGTCTAAGAATGCTGGTATCTGTGAAGACAATGCTATGTTCATTATATGGAAAATACACATTAAAACATGTATCCTCGAGCCTATGGACCCTTTAAAATTATGCCACAAGGCAGCATGTACTTGAAACATGTATCCTTGAGCCCATGGACCCTTTAAAATTATGCCACAAGGTAGCATGATGCTCTTTGGATTATAGATCAATTTGGACTCTTGATAAATCATTGTTGGGAGTCTAAGAATGCTGGTATCTGTGAATCATTGAGTTGCTATAATTTAGAAAAATCATGGGAGAAGTACTCTCCCCCTCCATCGGATCTCAAAGTTTTGATAAACTTGCCAAACTCCTTGTCCATGTGTGCTTTGAATTTCTTGAAGTAGTGGAACACATCTGATTTGTTCCTAATGCAATACAACCATAATTTTCTTGAAAACTCATCAATAAAGTGTACAAAATACCTATTTCTAGCAAGGAGTGCTTCTCTTGTTGGACCCCAAACATTTCTGTGAATGAGGTCTAAAACATTTGCACTTACATAGGTACTCTTATTGAAGGGTAGCCTTGATTGTTATCCTTGTTGGAAAGCTAAACAAGTTTCATGTAACATTTTAGATGTAGAGTTTGGTAGGCCTCTTACAAAGCTCCTTTTTTGCATGTCCTTGAGCTTTTGTAGGTTGATATGACCTATTTGTATATGCCATAGACCCAAATATGCTATCCTCTTGTGTCCATATGTGACATATATTCAATGGTGTGGTTGATTAATATCCATTCTGAACATTCTCCCTTGCTTTTTGCCTATTTCCATGAGCTTGAAACTTGCCCTTGGATCCTCAACAAATCATTGTGTTCCATTGAACCTAACTTGATAGCATTTTTCTACCATTTGGCCTATCAAAATCAACTAACTCTAAGGTGTTTGCTCCTCCGCTATGTGTCTATTCTTTTTCTCTGCTACCCAATTTTGTTGAGGGGTATACCTGCATGTAAATTGTCTTTTGATGCCATTGACCTGCTAAAATTTAGAAACTTCATGGGAGAAGTACTCTCCCCCTCCATCATATCTTAAAGTTTTGATAAACTTGCCAGACTCCTTGTCCATCTGTGCTTTGAATTTTTTGAAGTAGTGAAACACATTTAATTTGTTTCTAATGCAATACAACCATAATTTTCTTGAAAAGTCATCAATAAAGTGTAAAAAATACCTATTTCAGAAAGGGATGCTTCTCTTGTTGGACCCTAAACATCTCTGTGAATGAGGTCTAAAACATTTGCAGTTACATAGGTGCTTTTGTTGACGGGCAGCCTTGATTGTTATCCTTATTGGAAAGCTACATAAATTTCATGCAACATTTTAGATGTAAACTTTGGTAGGCCTCTTACCAAGCTCCTCCTTTGCATGTCCTTGAGATTTTGTAGTTGATATGAACTATCTGTATATGCCATAGATCCAAATCTGCTATCGTCTTGTGTCCATATGTGACATATATTGAATGGTGTGGCTGATTAATGTACATTCTGAACATTCTCCCTTGCTTTTTTCCTTTTGCCATGAGCTTGAAACTTGCCCTTGGATCCTCAACAAAACATCATGTTCCATTGAACCTAACTTGATAGCTTTTTTCTACCATTTGGCCTACCGAAATCAACTTATGCCAAGGTGTTTGCTCCTGAGCTACGTGTCTATTCTTTCTCTCTACTACCCAATTTTGTTGAGGGATATACGTGCATGTATATTGTCCTTTGATGCCATTGACCTGCTAAAAGTCAGAAAATTCATGGGAGAAGAACTCTCCCCCTCCATCGGATCTCCAAGTTTTGATAAACTTGCTAGACTCTTTCTCCATCTGTGCTTTGAATCTCTTAAAGTACTGGAACACATCTAATTTGTTTCTAATGCAATACAACCATATATTTCTTGAAAAGTCATCAATAAAGTGTAAAAACTACCTATTTCCAGAAAGGGATGCTTCTCTTGTTGGACCCCAAACATCTCTGTGAATGAGGTCTAAAACATTTGCAGTTACATAGGTGCTTTTGTTGACGGGCAGCCTTGATTGTTATCCTTGTTGGAAAGCTACATAAATTTCATGCAACATTTTAGATGTAGACTTTGGTAGGCCTCTTACCAAGCTCCTCCTTTGCATGTCCTTGAGATTTTGTAGTTGATATGAACTATCTGTATATGCCATAGATCCAAATCTGCTATCCTCTTGTGTCCATATGTGACATATATTGAATGGTGTGGCTGATTAATGTACATTCTGAACATTCTCCCTTGCTTTTTTCCTTTTACCATGAGCTTGAAACTTGCCCTTGGATCCTCAACAAAACATCGTGCTCCATTGAACCTAACTTGATAGCTTTTTTCTACCATTTGGCCTACCGAAATCAACTTACGCCAAGGTGCTTGCTCCTGAGCTACGTGTCTATTCTTTCTCTCTACTACCCAATTTTGTTGAGGGATATACATGCACGTATATTGTCCTTTGATGCCATTGACCTGCTAAAATTAAGAAATTTCATGGGAGAAGTACTCTCCCCCTCCATCGGATCTCCAAGTTTTGATAAACTTGCTAGACTCTTTCTCCATCTGTGCTTTGAATCTCTTAAAGTACTGGAACACATCTAATTTGTTTCCAATGCAATACAACCATAATTTTCTTGGAAAGTCATCAATAAAGTGTAAAAACTACCTATTTCCAGAAAGCGATGCTTCTCTTGTTGGACCCCAAACATCTCTGTGAATGAGGTCTAAAACATATGCAGTTACATAGGTGCTTTTGTTGACGGGCAGCCTTGATTGTTATCCTTGTTGGAAAGCTACATAAATTTCATGCAACATTTTAGATGTAAACTTTGCTAGGCCTCTTACCAAGCTCCTCCTTTGCATGTCCTTGAGATTTTGTAGTTGATATGAACTATCTGTATATGCCATAGATCCAAATTTGCTATCCTCTTGTGTCCATATGTGACATATATTGAATGGTGTGGCTGATTAATGTACATTCTGAACATTCTCCCTTACTTTTTTCCTTTTGCCATGAGCTTGAAACTTGCCCTTGGATCCTCAACAAAACATCCTGTTCCATTGAACCTAACTTGATAGCTTTTTTCTACCATTTGGCCTACCGAAATCAACTTACGCCAAGGTGCTTGCTCCTGAGCTACGTGTCTATTCTTTCTCTCGACAACCCAGTTTTGTTGAGGGATATACGTGCATGTATATTGTCCTTTAATGCCATTGACCTGCTAAAATTTAGAAAATTCATGGCAAAACTACTCTCCCCCTCCATCGGATCTCCAAGTTTTGATAAACTTGCTAGACTCTTTGTCCATCTGTGCTTTGAATCTCTTAAAGTACTGGAACACATCTCATTTGTTTCTAATGCAATACAACCATACTTTTCTTGAAAATTCATCAAAAAAGTGTACAAAATACCTAGATGCTTCTCTTGTTGGACCCCAAACATCCGTGTGAATGAGCTCTAGAAACATTTGCACTTACATAGGTAATCTTGTTGAAAGGCAGCCTTAATTGTTATCCTTGTTGGAAAGCTACACAAATTTCATGCAACATTTTAGATGTAAAACTTTTTAGGCCTCTTACCAAGCTCCTCGTTTGCATGTGCTTGAGCTTTTGTATGTTGAGATGACCTATTTGTATATGTCGTACACCCAAATCTGCTATCCTCTTGTGTCCATATGTGACATATATTCAATGGTGTGGCTGATTAATGTCCATTCTGAACATTCTCCCTTGCTTTCTGCCTATTTCCATGAGCTTGAAACTTGCCCTTGGATCCTCAACAAAACATCGTGTTCCATTGAACCTAACTTGATAGCTTTTTTCTACGATTTGGCCTACAGAAATCAACTAACTGTAAGGTGTTTGCTCCTCGGCTATGTGTCTATTCTTTCTCTCTGCTACCCAATTTTGTTGAGGGGTATACCTGCATGTAAATTGTCTTTTGATGCCATTCACCTGCTAAAATTCAGAAAATTCATGGGAGAAGCAATCTCCCCTTCCATCAGATCTCAAAGTTTTGATAATTTTGCGAGACTCCTTGTCCATCTGTGCTTTGAATTTCTTGAAGTAGTGGAGCACGTCTGATTTTTTTCTAATGCAATACAACCATACTTTTCTTGAAAAGTCATCAATAAAGTGTACAAAATACCTATTTCCAGCAAGGGATGCTTCTCTTGTTGGACCCCAAACATCGCTGCGAATGAGGTCTAAAACATTTGTATTTACATAGGTACTTTTGTTGAAGGGCAACCTTGATTGTTATCCTTGTTGGAAAGCTACATAAATTTCATGCAACATTTTAGATGTAAAATTGGGTAGGCCTCTTACCAAGCACCTCCTTTGCATGTCCTTGAGATTTTTTATGTTGATATGACCTATTTGTATATGCCATAGATCCGAATCTGCTATCCTCTTGTCTCCATATGTGACATATATTGAATGGTGTGGCTGATTAATGTCCATTCTGAACATTTTCCCTTGCTTTTTTCCTTTTTCCATGAGCTTGAAACTTGCCCTTGGATCCTCAACAAAACATCATGTTCCATTGAACCTAACTTGATAGCTTGTTTCTACCATTTGGCCTACCGAGATCAACTTACGCTAAGGTGTTTGCTCCTCATCTATGTGTCTATTCTTTCTCTCTGCTACCCAATTCTGTTGAGGGATATACCTGCATGTATATTGTCCATTGATGCCATTGACCTGCTAAAATTCAGAAAATTCATGGGAGAAGTACTCTCCCTCTCCATTAGAACTCCAAGTTTTGATAAACTTGCCAGACTCCTTGTCCATCTGTGCTTTGAATTTCTTGAAGTAGTGGAACACATCATATTTGTTTCTAATGCAATACAACCATACTTTTCTTGAAAAGTCATCAATAAAGTGGACAAAATACCTAGATGCTTCTCTTGTTGGAGCCCAAACATCCATGTAAATGAGTTCTAAAAATATTTGCACTTACATAGGTACTCTTGTTGAAGGGTAGCCTTGATTGTTATCCTTGTTGGAAAGCTACACAAGTTTCATGCCACATTTTAGATGTAAAATTCAGTAGGCCTCTTACGAAGCTCCTCCTTTGCATGTCCTGGAGCTTTTGTAGTTGATATGACTTATTTGTATATGCCATAGATCCAAATCTGCTATCCTCTTGTGTCCATATGTGACATATATTGAATGGTGTGGCTCATTAATGTCCATTGTGAATATTCTCCCATGCTTTTTCCTTTTGCTATGAGCTTGAAACTTGCCCTTGAATTGTCAACAAAACATCCTGTTCCATTGAACCTAACTTGATAGCTTTTTTCTACCATTTGGCCTACCGAAATCAACTGACTCCAAGGTGTTTGCTCCTTGATTTTCTTCACATGTGGTCAAAACCACTATTTGCTCATGATCATCATGCTCTTGTTTCTCCTTAACCACCTGTACATCAAAACCTAGTGAAGCATTAAGAAAATAATCTATATCAACTTCTTGCTCCATTTTCTTCAATTTTTGGATGTCAAAAGCATCCATTTGCCTCTCTTCATGTGAGGAGAGTTCTATGTCATGTAGGAACTTGTAACCTCCCTCTTCTTGCTCTTTACTCTTTTCTTCTTCTGGTTCCTCCTCTGCTAGCTCTAAAGCTATGGTACACATATCAACTGCATGTCTACTCTATGCACTAGAGTAGATCCTCCCTGAAGTAATCTTGGTGGGGCTTCCAAGAGTAGCAATTATGGTTTCTCATTATTCTTTTTTTTTCTTCGCATTCTTTCCATGCCTCTTCCTATTTTTCTTTATGTTTCTTTCTCTTTCGTCTTCGAAAACTCTTTGGATCTCCTTGTCCTCTGTTGGCTTCATAGGCTTAGCCTTCTTTGGAACTACCAAGTTCCTATTCTTTTTGGCCATACATAGAATATCAAATATTCTTTTTAATCTCGTTTCCTGTTTTACAAAAGCAACCTCTATTTTGGCATTTATAGGCCCTCATGGAATCTTTCATAAACATGAAGCTCTTATTTAGTCCAAATAGTAGCCTTATCAATGAAGTCCTCTGACATTTTTTTGATATTGTTCCTTGTACCCTTTCCTCTTATCATCACTTCCGTGTAGATATTAAGCATAAAGCTTATGTTTGCTAGTCATGGGAGGGCATGCACCTACATCAGTTTGGACTTTTCTCTGTGTAACTATCAATTCCCCTTGAGTTTGGTCCTCTAAGTTTATTGCTACTCCTCAGCGATCCTCCACTTCATTGTGATAGTATCTTCTTTAGATTCTTCCACCTCTATTGGAATCTACTCTGAATCCTTCTCCTTTCTCATGCACTACTCATACTTTTCCATCATTAATCTGTTCCTAAGGGGCTTTCCTCCCACCGATTTCATCAACTTTATTCCTTTTCATACTTTTTATAATGTCTTCTCCCCATGTGTTTTGGATCATGAATAAAGGTGTATGCTCTATCATCTACCTTTCTTGGTAGCCATCACAATTCTCCACAAAGTGATGTACCTCTTTCTTTTGAGGACAATACACCCATAATTATTGCAATGTTATACGGGTTTGAGTTCTAGATGCATGGAATAAACCTTGATAGTTATGTGCATTCTCTAGGTATCTCCTATATTCTTCCTCTAGTATGTAACTCAACAAAATTCCTAATTCATGAAGGTAATAAATGTGTCCACAAAGTAGTACCTAATGATTACTTTTACATGTCTCCTTTGTCATGTTCCATTTCGTAAATTAAAGTCCAAAACTCAATAATGGCACTATTTCATCAATCGATTTAGGAATTGCTTCAACTCTGAAGAGATAAGTATGTTGTATATCATCATCTACTCCTTGTCGTTTTTATCCATTATACAACCTTGACTACTACTTCATAATTTGACTCCATTAACAATAAGAACCATCTACCTATTCTTCTCTTGTTAGAAATTTTTTTGAACAAATATAGCAAAACCTCATGAACCACAAAGAGTTTGAACTTATTTGCTAAAAGGTAGTGTCTGAATTTCTTGATTGCTTACACAATGCTTAATCCTTTCCTTTCTTGTGGTTGTATAATTCCTCACAACCTCATTAAGTTCTCTACTTGCATATGCAATTGGAAAATCCAATTTTGAATCCTCAATTCATTAATATAAGATGGGTCTTAATGCAAAATTAGAAGCACCTACAAGAATATCAAATATTGTCTCACATCTTGGAGGTTTCAAGATTGATGTAGAACTTAACCAAGTTTTTAGCTTTTTGAAAGCTTCCTCACATTCTTTTGTCCACTGAAGTTTTTTGATTAAGGCATATAGTGGTTTAGAAATCAAGGAATAATTGAGAACAATTATTTTGTAGTATCCAAAATGTCCCATAAAGGCTTATAGCTCTTTTATTGTTGTTGGTCTTGGCATTTTAGCTATCACTTTTTTTTTCTTCTCATCAATAGAAATGCCATTTGTGGAGACAATGTGCCCTACGATTCTACCTTGTCGTATAAAGAAAACACACATCTCAAGGCTTAGGAAGACTCTATAGATCTTAGATTTTTTGAAAAATTGTCTAAATTCCCCCAAATGATTTGATCTAATTGAAAAAAATAATCATATAGATCATCTACATATGCTTCCATTGTTTTTTGCAAGCTTTTCTTAAACAGATGACACATTATCCCTTGAAAAGTAGCAAGTTCCTTTGTTAGGCCCAATGGCAGAACCCTAGATGCAAAGACCACAATTCTATTGGAAAAGCAGTCTTATGTTGATCTTGAGGGGCTAAAGCTAGTTGACTGTATCCAAAGAAACCACCAAGAAAGCTATACACTTCTTTTCTAGCTCTCTCTCTAGTAAAAGTTCAGTGATAGGTAATTGGTAGTTATCCTTGATAGTAGCAACATTAAGTTTCTTTAGGTTTATGCATACCCTAAGTTTCCCATTTTTCTTTGGCACTACTACTATTGGTCATATCAACTCTATGTACTCAATTTCATATATGAATCCTAGTGACACTAATTTATCTATTTCTTCCTTGATCTTAGTAGCATAGAGATAATTATGTGTAGTGTCCTTGCTTTCAGGGCTTGGAATTAGGAGCTATGGGAATTCAATGGACATTGATATTTTGTCTATGTCTTTGAGATCCTTGTAACTCCATGCAAAAAGTTATTATAATCCGTGAGGAATGCTACTAATTCGTTTTCTTCATTTTCCTTAATATCATTATCGATGACTATTTTTATTTTCTCTCCTTCTTCCATAGTGACTTATACTTGTTTTACTTGGTCTTTGTGGTCATAAAATGGATTTGGTTTATGTTCGCTTTGAGTTCTTTGAAAGATCACCTTCCTCTCCTCCACTTCAACTATTCTATCCATATGATTGTGCTCCTTTTCTTTGCCTTTATCTTGGTTTGGTGATTTAGATTTAAGATCATTTAGTTGTTGTGATTCTATTTTCTTTTCGTTTTTCAAGGTTTTTCAGTTTGGATCATATTAAAAGGGACTAGGTGATAGCCTTCTGAGTCACACAATTTTACAAAAGTTTGTTCACTTGAGGCTACTTCTAGGATTGGTAGTAGTTGATCCCACCCAAAATGTTCAAAGTCTTTCTCATGAAACTTTATGGGGATAATGCTAGGATCTTCTATTGCACTTTCACGTTTAAAATCTTCCTTAGTTAGCTTATACATTCCTTCCTTCTTAGGTTTACACAACCAAATCTAAGCAGACTCATTAGATTCTAAATCTCCTATTGAACTTGATGCTATAGAAATGCTTCCTCTTGGATTTTCTTTTCTCGAATCTCTAGGTTAAATATCATGATATTTTCTACTTTTCAAATTTACCTTGGTAATATTTTCATCATGTAGAAGGTGCAAATGGTTGCTTCCTCAATCCTGAACTACCTTGAGTTGTCTAAGGAATGGTCTTCCTAGTATGATGTTGTAGGTGTTCAACTTTAGGAATTCTACCACACCTAGAGTATATTCAAAATTAATCCCATACTTCTTGAGTTCTAATTGGTCTAGTAACCCTAGTGGATGCTTCATGTGTTTGTTTGCCAATAGGAGGTTTAGTTTGGTTGCCTTCAGTATAGGCTTTCCCCATTTTTTCCATAGCTCCTTAGTAATGATTCCCACACTTTCTCCAATATCCACAATAGCTTGTACTTTAGATCCTTGGAATTCAAAAATTAAAGTTGTTTTTCTTTCTTCACCCTCACATTATCCTCCAAGAGCGCTTGCATGTCATTTGTTTTCTCTACCTCCTCTAATAAAATTTTTTGTTCCTTTTTTATGTTTTCATACACATTTTTGTTTCTCAATTTAGGGTTTTGTTTTACTAGGTCATGCGAAGAAAGTTTATAAGTGATTTCCATGTCTTGTGATTCTTCCATCTTCTCGTTGGGTATTTGATTATGTAATTTCATTTTTCTACAACTCACAATCTTATCCTCTCTTTCCTCTTGCATTATTCTTTAACCCACTTACACTATTGCAGGTATATCTATATCATATTCCTTAGCTGTTTGTTCTCTCAATTCTTCCCATATTTCTTGATCCATGCATTTCTTTTTGTTTTCAAGAATTATCCTAGTTTCTCTTAATATCTAGTCGTTTTCAAATAATTTTTGAACAGTTTCAACTAATTGCTTACATATGAAAAACCTTGTCCTTTCTTCTTCAAGCAAAGGATATCCCTCTTCTTGTTTTCGAAATGATGTTTCTTTCACTCTTTATTGGTATTATTTTAGCAATGTTTTCATCTGTTTAGTTTAAGCCTGCCAATACAAATCCTCCCATTTTATCCTTTTCTTTTTCATTCAATTATTCTTTTTGTTCTTCACTAAGTTTTTTTCCTTTTTCCTTTGCTCTCTCATTTCTTTTCTTTTCTGAATTCTTCTTCTTTTTATCTTGTTTTTGTTCTATAATTGTCTCATCTTTGTGAGTTTCTTTGTTATTCAATGTTTGAGCTCTATTGATTACCTAAATTTGAACCTCCCCTTCTTACTTAGTATCATTTTCCATTATAGAGCTAGAGGTCTCGCAACCTGACTCCACTACATTTATTGATTTTTAGGGAGAAGTAGTTGCGATTTGTTTGTTAGGGTTATTTGGTAAATCTTTTATCAAATGATCTTTTCACCAATCCTTGCAATATATTTCAACTTTCAATATTAGAGGTTGAGGATAAACTCTTATGAAATGATCTCCCCCATACCTATAACAAGTTTGTGTTTGAAAGTTTCTAGTGTTTTTCTGTCCCACATTTCTTTGTGTTGGCATGACTTTTTTGGTCACAAACATGAATGTTGTCGGGTCCATCTCATAGTTTTCACTATTGTTTCCATATTCCATGTATTGATTTTCTTTGTTTGAACCCCAATTTTCATCAACATATTCCTCATTGTAAGATGTTGAACATCTTTCTTCTAAGTCATCATAGTACATTGATCTAGTTGGAGTTATGGATCTTTCCATGTTTTCTTGTAGAGGTATGTACTTCAATGGCACCACATTTGTTGGTAATCGGGGCTATTGACCTAGGACATGCTGAGATATATCTTCATTTTTCTTGTCTTTCATTTGCGAATTCTTTGCTTGGTGCTCTCTCTCTCTCTCTCTCTCTCTCTCTCTCTCTTTTCCTATTGCGTGATGGATTTGTCCTCCTTGATTATACCGATTTCTATCTGGTTAGAAAATGTATATCACTCTTTTGTCTCCTTGAAATTGTTTTCTAGGTTTTTGATAGAAATTTTTTTGGGGATTCCTTCCATAGTTGAAACCTCAAATGTTTTGATTCCTTGGCTCGTTAATTTGTTGCAATCCTATTCCAAAGTGTTTTGCAACTGCTTTGACTTACTCCTCACTTTGTGTCATTTTGTTTTCTGATGATGTCAAAACTTCACTAGCTAGTACATCATGATGCCTATTTTCATCCACATGTATGGATTATTTGATGCAATCATCCAAGTTCACACATCTCCTACAATATAGCATAGTTCTTAGTTATGCATCTATCAATCCCTCTATGAACAAGGATATTCTCTTTTTCATTGATGGTCTCTTTTGTGTAGTGAACCTATCTAAATATTGGTTGAATCTCCTTGCAGCTAACCTTATAGAGTCATTGGGGTTTTTGTTCTCAGGTATGTACCAAAGTTGAAGTATCATTCTTGATACCTCTCTTTGGGAACACACCTATGAACTCTTGATAGAAGACTTGAATATTATCAAAACGAGGGCAAGTAGTTGAAACCACATGAGAGCTTATTCTCTCAATGTCAAACAAAAGGCTTGATATGGAGTGAAGTAGTCCTCCACATCCTCAGCCTTAAGAGCGGTTTTTTGAACTCTTCAACATGATTATAAAGATCATTGGAGCCATCATACTGGTTTCTCATACTTTTCACCACTTGAGTTGGTCATATTCGTCTATATTGTCCCCCGAATCTTTCTGTATTATGTCTTCCTAGTATGTTGAAGTTAGCTCCATATTTCTTGTCATTTCGGATGTTTCTAGGTTTTGGGTTTTGATTCCTATAAAATTTAATTTGAGGCGCTTGTGGATTTTCCTAATTGTTCTCCCTATTCTCACCTCTTGTTTTATTCTTTTGCCCATTGTTATGATTTGGTCTATTGTTTATGTGTTTTTGAAACTCAAAACTATTAGGGTTTGCTTGCTCTTCCTCAATATGTTTGTGTAAAGGACCTCTCCTAGGAAATTTTGGTTTATTCTGATAAGTATAATAACTTTTGAGTTCTTCTACCGGTTTCCAAAAGATCTTCCCTTCCTTATTTACAAAGATAGGGGATTTTGTAGGTTCATGATAATTTTTCAGAAACCTTATGCTTATATGTGATGGGGCATTAATTGTACTTAGATGTGTTTCCCAATAGACATCTCTTGTGTTTTGATTCATGTAGAGCAAAGTATTCACCTAGTCACATGTGATTTTGGTTACTTGCTCTTAATGAGTACAAATGGAATGACCTCTAGGAGTTAGGGTTCCTTATTCCTCTTCTCCTACTCATAGCTCTCTTGTTTGTTACTTCCCCTACCTCATTTATGTTTCCAAGGCCTATTCTAATGATGTACCTAGTCCCAACACTCTCTATCTACAAGTTGTTTGAAAATTGTGTGCTTGGAGTCATATTGAATAATATGTTTGACCTAAGTCTTGCCACATATCTTTGGATTCCATCTTTGTAGATGAATGTTCCAAATCTATTGGCAAACTCATACTTGAGAATGTTTCTTTAATATACTTCACTTCGTTGGTCTCTCTCCATCCTTATGTAGGTTCTTGAGATGTGATACTGCCTAAGTTTTGGGTGTGGTCCAAATTAGGGTTTGGCTTAGGTATCAACTTCCTATCTCTCAATTTCATTGACAAGTTGATGTAATGTGTTAAGCACACTTTCTCTATGATACTCCTAATCTTTATCTAAATATTTCCTCACTTCTAAGATTTTTCTCAAAAAATGCAAGAATATCACGATTTCCTTCACTCTCTAACAATATCCAATAAGTCATGATTCTTTGGAATTTTCAATTCAATCCTTTTTTTTATCAATATGTTTCCTTTTGTTTTTATTTGATTTCCCAATGTTTGTATTTTTTTATTTTCTCTAAAAGATTCATTGGTTTTTAGATTTCAATAATTTTTGTGTTTTGAGGAGAAATTCACAATTTTCTTCCACTCTATGTCCAAAAGTCGCAATTTTTTTCCTTTGATTGCTTTTGAATGAAATTTTCAAAGTATTGGAAAAAAATTACTTATTTTCTCTAAAGAGTCAAAGGTGCATGATTTTATTGAATTAGAAAATTTTTCATCTTTTTCTCACAAAGTCGCAATTTTATCAGCGTTTCTTCACTACAAAATTTCTTTTTTGTTCTTAGTATTTTTCTACATTAAGTCAAGAAATCGCAATGTTCTACCTCCTTGTATCCCGAAAAAGTCAAGAATTCATTGAAAAGGTCCCAAAAAAAATTTGGTTGTTTGAATTTTAGAATGTAAAAAATCGTGATTTTTAGCTTTCTGACAATGTGAAACGGTTGCAAGTTTTTGGCATCGAGAATAAAAAAAACATGATTTTCTCCAAATAAGTTTATTATTTAATTTATGAATTTAATCTTACTTAGTTCATTAAATTAAGATTTTCCCCCATCAACTCAATTCAAAATATCATAATTTTTTCTAACTCCATAGATACCAAGTTTTTGGGAGTATTTTCTATGCGTATACAGGCACCCTTTCCCCCCTTTCTCCTCCCCTTCTTCCAAAAAATAAAGAACATTTTGCACTTTTAAGAAGAAACAAGTTACCAGAAATCATGATCCTCTTTTTAGTGTAAATGAACACTTTTCTTATCTTTTTAAACTTCAAAAGATTAAAAACTTGTGTGTTTCCCTTACCTCTTGCTCTTGGGAATGTTGAGATTGCAAAAGTTGCTTTTGAATGCTTTGTAGGCGCTTGTGATTAAATTAATGCCTCTTTTCTCTCTTACTCATACTTTCCCTTTCTCTCTCTTTCTTACAAGTGACTAAGTTTTGAAAAAAAGTTCTCTTTTATAGTTTTTCTTGTAAAAAGTCGTGATTTTCTCTAAAATTGCTTGCTCAAAGTCTCAAATTTGTACCCAAAAAGTATCCACAAAGTCGTACATTTTTCCTTTGATTCTCTCAGTTTTCCTTCATAAAATTTTAACATAATGTTCTTATTCATCCACCAAAATTTTTCTTGTTCCCTTAGTCAAAATATCAAAAACGTTACCACCAAAAAGTTAAGATTGTTTTTTCAACTCCAAAAGGACCAAAAAATTTTATTTTCTCTTATCTTTTGACACTAAAAAGTCATGCTTTTTTCCAACAAAATGACAAAAAGTCCAATTTTTGTAAGACTTCTTTCTATTCTTGTCAATTTTAGATGCTTTTTTACCCCTTTCAACCTTTAACTTCCCAATGTAATTCTATTCAATGTCTTAGAAAAAATTTCAGGCTCACTTTTCCTTTGTCTCCTTGATTCCGAAAACCACAATTTTCTGAGAAATTTGATAAGGTCCGCAAAATTGTGATTTTTTGAGAGAACTCAAAAAATGTTGAATTCAATTCCTTTCTTCCTATAGGAAATTTCAAAATTTCCTTTTGCATTCCTAACCCTTTTTATGTGCTTTTTCATTTTCTATCAATGTTTTTGTATTATGTTTTTTCTTCTATGCTAAAAAAGAGAAAGTAAAAAGTTAAAACATACGCAAAATTCTAGAGTGTTTTTTGGCACTTCCAAGTTCCAATCTCCAAACTAAAACTCTCCAAACCTTCCATCTCAAATATTCCTAAATGAGGTGTAAAGAAAAATGCAAAATTTCATAAAGTCAAGAAAAGGATTATCATTTTGAATGTTCAAGCTACTCACATGAACATCCTTTTACTTGAATTGATTGAACTTTCAAAAAGTACTCAAAGTCTTCTCCTCCTAATCCTATTTCAAAAGATAATACCAAGCATGTGATTCTTTCATCTTTGATATCCACAGCAATGGTGATGTGATTGTTACATAAACAGTGAAGTTTACTTGTGATTTTGGCAACATCAATCTAGGTTACTTGCTCCCCAACAATGGCACCAAAACAAATGTTGTCTCTCCCACTTTCTAGTACATTTTCCTCATTGCAGCATTAGGGACTTGAGGGAACTTCAAAAAGGAAAGGAAATCTCTTTAAAATTGTCAATCTAAGAACAAGATTACCCACTTTTTGCTTAAAGATTAATGCTTCATAAACCAAAAATTAATCATCCACAAAAGATAGAAGTGAAGTTAGTTAAGAGATCCATTGAGATTTGATGAAAAGAATAAGATTGGTAAAAACACAACTTTCTGAAACACAATTTTCCACAAAGTTATTGTTGGAAACTTCAAATGCTCATATCTCCATAAATATAGCAACAAATTGAGTGCTTCAAGTCTCTAATCCATGCCAATTTCATGGAAAATCGAAATCTGATAACTAAAAGTAGTTATCGTGAGTGTAAACACAAACGTTCACACTTTGAAAATATACGACTTTCTTCCAACCAAGAAAACTTAGAATCATAGAAGATAGTAGTCATGATAGATGTCATGGACAAGTTCCAATATCATATATAGCTAAATGGTCAATCAAACAACACACAAAACATCACACAAGGCATACCATAAGGACATCAGAATGAGGAAGGTGATAGAGAGCCAAAAGAGATCTCTATTCTCATCAAAGGAAAAGTTACAAAATGGCCAAAAGTCCTCTTCTCTTCACACTTTAAGCCTTATATACAAGTTCCCAAAAATTACTATTTTCTCATTTTCTAGTTTTTAGAGTTATTATAAAGACTTGGTGATATATTAACAAGCTCTAGAAGAACTAAAGGAAAACTCTTCATGAGTTTTACAATAGAGCTCTATCAAACTATATTTTGGCTATATACAAGGGAAACACGTTTGCTAGTATTTATTCCTTCAACACATGTTATTCATGAGATATTGGATCATCTTACTAGATTTGTTTTTCAATGGGGAGTGTTTCTCGATAGGTGATGATAGGTTACCCATCCTTCTTTTTCTATTTGTTATCTTCTTTGGATTGCCCAATTCATAAGGGATCGTTTTTTTTTTCAAGTATCTTTCATATTTAGTTGGTCATTTGGAGAGTTTGAGAGTAGGTTTATGCACATGGTTTTATATGCGTTCTATATGCATCGTTATATGAGAGGTTGTTCACATGAGTTTGTTTTCATTAAGTACATATCCAAAGCACTTCATAGGTTTAATGTGGAAGGTGAGAAGGTAATGAGCACACCTTTACCTACATATGTGAATTTGAGCAAGAATGACTACCCTAAATCGGATGAGGAAAATGAATTCATGAACAAATTCCTCATCAAATGTTTTTGGTAGTCGCATGTATGCAATGGTAGCTATGAGATTAGACATTGCATTTACAATGGGATGTGTGCAAAGATATATGTTCAACTCTAGAAAAAAACATTGGTTAGTGGCAAGATGAATCTTAGATATCTAGGTAGCATTGAGCACAAGTTTCTATGCTTAGGTAATGGAGAGGAAACCCTTTTTGTTTACATAGATTCTAATTATGGTCTTTGTGTAGACAATCAAAAGTCTATATTGATGTATAATATTTTCCTTGTTGGAGGTCTTATCTCTAGGAGATCTCATCCTTAAGAAATTGTAGTATTTTCCACTATGGAAGAAGAGAATGTTTTATCATCTTGCTTTTGATATGGGTATATCTCATTATGTACTTCATTTCCTAAGGATTCAATCTATCATGCAAAGAACAATCACATTGACGTAAGGTACGACTTCATAAGAGACTTCTAAGCCACTAAGTGCACTATGTTTGAGAATGATCATATTCGTGATAATGTTATAGATGGTTTGACTAAAACTCTACTACAAGTAACTTTTGATACTATTGCCACTTGATGGGGTTTACTTCATTCATGATCTTGAGTAATAACTAGCACACGATATAACATTCCCCTTACGTGGAAGGTTTAGTTTTTTATCATTCTTTATTCTTTTTCTCTCATCGTTCACTTTGCCCATATTGATGTTCGGTGGGTTATCATTACCATTAGTGTCCATGTGAAAGATGCAATCACCTATGGACACTTTTTTATGTGTCCTATAATAAGACGTGTATTGGCCTTGTCAGCGATAAACTAGAATTCTTGTTTTTCTCCCATCGTTCACTTTGCCATCGTTCACTTTGCCATCATTCTTTCTTGTTTTTCTCCCATCGTTCACTTTGCCCATATTGATGTTGAGTGTGTTATTATTACCATTAGTGTCCATGTGAAAGACGCAATTACCTATGGACACTTTTTTATGTGTTCTATAATAAGACGTGTACTGGCCTTGTCAGCGATAAACTAGAATTCTAATCAAACTTGTAAAACGTAGGAAATCAAAGTTCGTGGTGTCTCTATATTGTACAATTTTCGTGTATTCTATAGGTCTTTGTGAAGCTGTGTGTGCATTGTCTAGAGCTCATTTTTTACTATAAAGGTATCAATATGAAGCACTTGCAAAGAAGAAGGACCATGGTGCATCTCCATTGCACCAATTAACAAAGCATTAGAATCAACTTCTCGAATAATAGGTATCTGATAAAAACATAAAGGTTGTAACTTGAGAGCTATGAATCTCATCTTCTCTTAACACTTGGAAGGAGCCAAGCACAATAAAGTGTACATATAATTCGAATTTGAACCCCGCTCATATAACACTTGGGTGTGATGATCTTATCTTTTTAGTAATGGATCATGCTACATTTTATGGAATCTTTTCCAAATTTTATATAAGCAATAGGTTCGAATTTAGGCGATCTTGAATGTGTTTTCATGCTAAGATTCTCAATACGCCAGTGGTATCCTTGCTAAGCAAGTGCCATACTTTCTTGAAAAATCGTTTCCCTCTTTTAAGTACACATATCTCACTCTCTAGTTTGTTACAAAATGAGCTAGATAGCTACTACTGTAGAGCACAATTTCCTTTCATATGTTATCTATTTTTCTGTAATCTTTACCTTTCAAAAAGCTAATATATTCTAACGTTCTCTCAGAGCTTTGGTCCCAAATTTGTATATTCTAAGAGGAATCCTATCTAGAGTGATTGTTGGTCTTTTTGTGTGTCTAATGAAGGCAATGAGTAGTCTCTCTTGGAGGCATTAGTTCTTTAAGTACAAGTAAGTATGTTGCCTAAGATGACTTGCATTAGGAAATTCATATAGTCTTGTTTTAGTGACTAAAGGAAATCTGATTCATCCCATAGGGACCCAAAGAAACATCAAATTATGAGGAAAGGTAGTTATTAGTATACTTGTGAAGTGATTCATGGTTCAAGCTACATAGGGAATTTTAATATTCGCCCATCATTTTGTGTGTATATACAACTTGCAAATATTCTCTAGAAGGTAGGATGCTCTTTTCCTAAAAAATAGGATTCATTACACATAGGAGTGATAGGTGATTGATTGAGATATATGATGGGGAATCAAACTCAAATTTAATGTACAAGCTATCATGCTGGACTCTTTGCTTCATGATGCTCCAAGTGCCAGCAAAAGATATGGTTCATATGTTCTTAAGGTCATAGCTTCATTTTCAAGAACCATAACCTTGTAGATGTATAATTCATGATCAATATAGTTGTGTTTTTATGGCATCGGCATATTGCATTACTTCACTTCCACTTTTCATCTCAATGGGGTTTCACACATCATACGTTTTATCTTTTGATCTTAATGTATAGCAATTAACTCTATAGATTACTTTGGATGTAAGAACCTACTCCCTCTTTATTTTTGTAGTTTACCAATTTCCATGTGTGGCTCAATTTACATTACCAAAACCATCTTGCATAATCTAGATGTCCTTAAAGTTTAGTTCTAGGCTTCCCTCCTAAAATCCTCCAATAAAACCTATTGTTTATGGGTATATGGTACTATTTTAAAACATTTATTGTAACTTAAAGAGTCGTTTTCTGTGCCTACATTGTTGTCTATCATGTTAAGAATGACAAATCTAGTGCATGCTTTGAGGAAATTCTTATAATAGCATATTGCATTGCTTATATGAATGTATATTGTGTTGCTTATTCCATAGACTCTAATGATATTTGGATGTGGCTTATCAAAAGGAATGTTCGTCAGTTTTCCTTGGAACACTACAAGTCTTGGAATGGCCATTCCCTATGGGACATTATTATTTCCCCTCATCCCTTTTCTGAATCTGTAAGCCCTTTAGGCTGTAGGCTTTGGAAGGCGTGGATGGATGTCAAGAAAACTTGTTGTCCTAGTGATAGCTTCTTTCTTCACTTTGATTTTTTTCTATAGGAAAGCATTTGGATTGGGTGTCTTTCCCTTGGGAACAACTCTAATGTTGGAGTAAAAGATCATAAATGCAAGAGAAAGCGTTTCTCTTCCTAGAATGACTTCACTATGAATGGTGAGATCATTCTTGATTCTACAATAATGGAATCTACTCATATTTCCCCTATTTGTCTACAGGTTATGATAAAGCACAAGGAAATGCTGCGGGAAAATCTCTAACAATGCTCCTCATGTACACCTCTTCAACTATCTACTATGGCCCAAGATATGCTCTGGAAGTATAAGAGGAATAAAGGATATGTCTTGAAGATTCTCCACTAGAAGAATTCCAAATGGCAAGTGAAATGCTCTCCTGATCAATGGCACCATAGATTCCTTTGTTTCAGGGCTTTCCCAAACATCAAAGAGTCCTTTCTTTAGTGGCTTATCACAATGGTGTCTAGTGTGGCTCAATGATCAAGAAAGTTGATATTAATGATGTAATTGTGTATTTTGTGGCATTGTGGAGGACTTGCCACACATCTTCTACAACTGCAAACATGCAAAGTAGTACAACCTCTTTGCCTCAAGCTCAACATTTTGTTGAGCTATAAAGAGTTTCTAGTTGGCTCTTGCATCAAAATGGATAGTGCTCCCTAGAACTTATGCAGACTGTAGAGGAGATACTGGGGTATCTACTTTTAACAAGAGAATGCACCAAGCACTCCAGTACTTCACCTACTCAAGGGAGGTTCTCCTTAGGGAAATATACCCTTTAACACTTCGGTGCGCAGGCAGTTATCAATGGTTGCACAAAGTTGTGAATACTCAAGAAAGTGTTAATGAAAAAATGATAATAACGGAAGAACGTCCAATCCTTAGTTCGAAACAAATGATTACAACATAGGCAAAAGAGATGCTCAAAAGGTCATGCTCTAGGGCTAACATGCCACTTCAAAACGAATCCACATCAATACAAGGGATTCATCCAATCCTTACAATGGCCACAACTAGATGCAGATTAGCACTGGTCAATACAAAGTCTAAAGAATTGCTCTAAGGAACCCAGCATAAAAATACCACTGACTCACATGGAATGACAAAATGAAGCCACTCTCTTCACACTATAGTGCTATTAGCCCTCCACTGGAAAGCCCACACTCTGTATCCACAGCACAGAGTGACTTCCTATAGTAGGCTTGAAGCCACAAAATGCAAAGAGAGGGCCTGTGCACGTACGTATGTAAATGAGTGTATCTGAATGTATCCTAATAAACACAACTCCCTTGCTTTTATAGGCTCCAATAGGCCAAGAAGGCCTTGCCGATTCCTCACGTCCACTGATCATGCACCGATTGATTGCCCAAAATTGGAGGGGTAGATCAAATATGCCACCAATCTTGAATTGGATCCTCAAAAATAGGCAGTCGTCATGAATGGTTGGCGGCAACAGTCATTTCTCCACCTCCACCTCTACCTATTTACACTTTTACCCATTTACACTTTTACCCTTTTCATTAAAAGCTGAGATCCTCATTTTATGCTGCCCGTGACATTGGAATGACAGGTGGGGGCAGGAACAATATTAGTAGAAAGCCCATTTACTTCTTCATTTTTCATAGACTCTTGCAACAATGGTGGAAGTTCTTCGTACTCCACGCCCTTTGCTTCTTGAGAGTTCAAGTCACTTTCTCGAGTTGTACAAGTCAATTATCTTGGGACCAAGGAAGAGACCCATTGATGTGCATGTTTTGAATCTTGTAAACTTGCCTGGGGTTAACTCAGTTCCATCAAAATCTTGTAACATCCTTCACTAAAATGGTCCTCACAGACTTTGTTAGAGAGAGAGAGAGCCATGCGGGGACTGAGAGGGTCATTGAGAGAGAGAAAGATGCTTTGTGGGGTTCGCGTGGTGGGGAGAGAAGGGGTTTCGGGGTGAGGAGCTGGCGGGGGTGGTGGAGGCCTGTGGGGGGCAGAGGGGGAAGAGAGAGAGGGCGAAGGGGGGAGGGAGGGAGAGAGAGAGAGAGAGAGAGAGAGAGAGAGAGAGAGAGAGAGAGAGAGAGAGAGAGAGAGAGAGAGAGAGAGAGAGAGAGAGAGATAGAGATAGAGAGAGAGAGAGAGAGAGAGAGAGAGAGAGAGAAGGAGAGGGGCCTGCAGGGAAAGCTGGGCGGAAGAGAGAGAGAGGGGGGAAGAGAGAGGGAGGGAGGGAGGGAGGGAGAGAGAGAGAGAGAGAGAGAGAGAGAGAGAGAGAGAGAGAGAGAGAGAGAGAGAGAGAGAGAGAGAGAGAGAGAGAGAGATAGAGAGAAGGGGGGCATGCAGGGGCTCAGGAAGAGGGAGGGGAGGAGTCAGAGGGGTCAATGGGGGTGGAGCCTGGGGGGCCGCGGGGCATGGAAGGGTGGGGTGGGGGCTGGCGGTGAGGGGAGGGGAGGGGGGTCGCAGGGTGGGCGGTGGTGGGCAGGCGGGGGAAGAGAGAGAGGGAGGGGGAAGTGTTGGTGCATTTTACCCAAGCCTACATGCTTGATATATTTGATATCATCCTCATTTGTAAGTCACATGAGTAGTCATGTGAACACCTCTTGTAAAAGAGTTCATTTTTATCTCTTGTAATTGAAAAAAGAAAAAGGAAAAGGATGGCTTACCTCATGCATGATGTAAAAGCAATTTAATGGCTCTAACTACCAAAACCCACAACTTTTTGAGCTGAGGGAATATCTCCTAACTTTGGGGATCACTTTTAGGTGGAGCCACTCGAATTCGAATTCAAAACTCCCTCCAAGAATAGCTATAAAAGGAGCAAGAAGGAAGAGGTTAATCCATAGCTCTATCATTCTACTTCCATTGTGCAAAGATTCATTGCCAATGTGGTTGTAATCATATGTGAATCTATACATTTATCATCATCTATTTCTCTGTTTTGTTCTCTGCTATACTCACTCAGAGCAGTAACTTTAGAAGGTCATATCTCGAGTTCTACTAACCCTTTTTCAGTGATTTAATGTGCGTTGGATAGCTCCTACTGTCTAAATTTTTAATATCAATTTTCAAGGTCATTAAGGTTATATTTTTGGAGATATCTGCATTTTACGGCTCACTGGTCTATCTCTGCAGAGCCCCGAGAAATGTGGGCATGTTCCAAAAATTGATAAATCTTGTTCTGAGTGCTCAGTCCATCATTTGAAGTGTTTGAACTTGGATTGGAAAGCTTGCTAACTCTATTTGCTATGCCCAAAAGGAATGTTTCTAAATCCTACCAGGTTGAGAGCACTATTCATTTTTTCCAGCAGGTGTATGTCCAAAAATAGCAAGTTTTGGGAGCTAGTCATTTCGCAACTAGTCTGTCTTGACTTAAACTTTTGGGATACATGTTCCAAAGTACTTGGCTGATATTTTGGTGGATTTAGGAAGATCAAAGGGTCTACTAATCAACTCTGAAGTCTCTGTTGGCTGGTGCGAAGCTGGTTGTAGCGGCACCTACTCATCTTTGGATTGCATCCACCATCTCTCTTCACAGTGGTATCAGAGCATAGTCAAGCAACATGGGAGATGGATTTCCATCAACAATTGAAAAATTGGATCGAAACAACTACCCGGCATGGTCTCTAAGGATGGAGGCTTACCTTCAAGGGAGGAATCTATATGGATTCATATTCGGAGATGAAGCAATGCCAACCATGAGGAACAAAGGGGAACCATCACATGAAGAAGTGGAAGGACTTTCAAATTGGTGTTCGAAGGACTCGCAAGGTCCTATATTCTAAAATCAATCTCTGATTTTCTTTTACCTCATGTCAAGGGATGCAAGACATCAAGAGAGACCTGGAATGCACTTGCTTCTTTCTTCTCTTCCAACACTCGAGCAAGGAAGAACCAATTGTGGATGGAGTTCACAACAATGAAGAAAAGCCCGAAGCAAAATGTGACTGATTATGTCACAAAGATGAAGGAGATTTCCAAGCAACTTGGAAGCATTGGGGAGGTAATTGAAGAGGAGCAAATCATAAGACAAATCATGAATGGAATCAAAGCAGACCACAAGTGGGAGTCATTCACAACAGCCATGGATTTATACATGGATATGCATGTACCCGACCTCAACACAGTCATGGGCCAACTCTTCACTCATGAAGCAAAGATTAGCAAAGATGGTGAGTCCTCAAGAGGTAATCAAACTTCTGCCTTATATTCTGATAAAGCTAAGGTCAAGGACAAGTCAAAGAATAGGAAGAATGAAGATGAAGGAAGCTCTTTCCAAGCAAACTTTGTAGGTAGAGGAAGAGCTAGAGGAAGAGGTAGAGGTGGAAAGCAAGGCAGGGGGAGATTCCAATCATCTCAATCTTGCAACATATGTGGCTTATCTAACCATACTACTGAAGAATGTTTCAAGAACCCAAGGAACGCAAGAGGAAGAGGATTCAACAGAGGTGGCTATGGATCAAATAGAGGCAGGTACAATGGAGGCTACAACAACAACAACAACTACTACTACAACAACAATTACAACAATAACAACTATCAAAGTGGCCATAGAGGAAGAAGAGACTACAATAACTATGCAGAGGACCAAGGTCAAGAAGATTCATTATTGATTATGAATCTATCAGCGAAAAAGGGTAAGGATGATGATCACATATTTTACATTGATTCGGGATGCTCGAACCATGTAGCAAGAAATGTGGCTTTACTTTCTCATTTGGAAGATCCTCATAACAAGCATGAAGTGCAGACACGAGATGACACAAAGCACTCAGTGGAGAAGATAGGTAATGTGAAGACATCAGATGGGAATATGAACCTCTTAAGCAAAGTCTTGTATGTCCCTCCAATTACCAAAAATTTTATAAGAGTTGGACAGATCGTTGAAAAAGGATTGCAGGTTAGATTCAATCGATTTGGAGCATATGTTGAAGACCCAAGGCAAGGCTTTCGAAGGATTGCCAAAGGAGAAAAGACAGGAAGGCTTTTCACTTTTGAAGTGGAAGATACAAAGAACATAGCTTTGTTTAGCTATGGATCTCAAACTCTAACACAGTTGGAGATATGGCACAAAAGGCTTGCTCAAATTTGTGAGAGGACACTCAAACAAATTTGCAGGGACCAAAGTGTACTTGGTTTGCCTAATATCACAAGGCAACACATGATTTATAAGTGTGAAGCTTGTCAACTCAGCAAGGCTCATAGACAACCTTTCAATAAGAAAGGATATATGTATCAAAAACCTTTGGATCTAGTGCACACGGATGTGTGGGGTCCAAGTAAGGAGCCATCTATATCAGGCTCAAGATATTATGTGTCTTTCATAGATGATTGTAGCAGGTAGACCATTCTGTTTTTCATGAAGCACAAGGATGAAGTGTTTAATTGCTTTAAGAAGTATATTTCTCTTGTTGAAAACCAAACAGGTAGGACTTTGAAACGACTCAGATCAGATGGTGGAGGAGAATACTTCTCTTCTGAATTTGATGCCTTCTTGCATGAAAGAGGCATTAAAAGGGAAGTCACTACAAGGTATACACTGGAACTCAATGGTGTAGCAGAGAGGAGGAACAGAGCTATTGTCGAAGCTACAAGGTCAATGCTCAACGAAAAGGGATTGCCAAACTACCTATGGGCAGAGGCTGTGTCGACAGCCATATATCTCATAAATAGACTTCCATCTAAGTCACTAGATGGAACCACTCCATATGGTGTGGAATGAAAGAAGACCTAGTCTAGAGCATTGCAAAATCTTTGGATGCTTAGCCTATGCTCACATTCCTTCTCAAGTAAGAGGGAAATTGGATCCCAAGGCAGAGAAGTGCGTATTTATTGGTTATGACCAAAACCAAAAAGGATATAGATTGTACAATCCAACCAATAAAGGATTTTTTGTGAGTAGAGATGTAATTTTTGATGAAAACAAATCATGGTTTGATGATGACAGGAAAGTGAAGCTCCCTTATGAATTGGATGAATATTTTCCATCACTTCAACCAAAGGAGCCAAAGCAGATTGAAGAAAGTGATTCGGAGATTGACCTAGAAGACTTGGAAAGACTAAAGCTATGGAAGAACAAAGGTAAAGCAAAGATGCAGGATGCTACATATGGACCCGAGAGCTCACATCAACCACTTAGAAGGTCTTCGAGGGAGAAGAAGAAACCAGAGAGGTTTGGTTATGATACTTCTTTGGTCACAAAGCACTCAATCTACATTGCGAAGGATTCAACCAATGAAGAACCTACCACATTTGAAGAAGCACAAAGCAAGAAAGCTTGGTAGAGATGCAATGGATGAAGAAATGGACGCCTTGAAGGAGAATGACACCTGGGAGCTTGTACCTAACAAGCCATCTATGAAGGTAATTGGATTTCGATGGATATACAAAATCAAGAGGAATCCAGATGGAAGTATAAATAGACACAAAGCAAGGTTAGTTGCTAAAGGGTTTGCTCAAACCCATGGTATTGATTATGAGGAGACTTTCTCTCCTGTTGCAAAAATGCCTACAATTAGGGTTCTCATTAGTCTTGCTGCATCTAGAAATTGGAATCTTTATCAAATTGATGTAAAGAATGCTTTCTTGAATGGATGGATTTCTAAGGAAGTGTATATGACACAACCACTTGGATATGAGGATGCACATCATCCTAACTATGTATGCAAACTAAAGAAAGCTTTGTATGGATTGAAGCAAGCTCCAAGAGCTTGGAATTTCAGATTGGTGACTTATTTGTAGGACCAAGGATTCAAAGCTAGCAAGGTGGATACCTCTTTGTTCATAAAGAGGAATGTATCTGAAGTGATCTATTTATGTGTGTATGTTGATGATATTATTATCACAGGCAATGATCTTGAAGGAATCAAACAGGTAAAGAGTCAAATGAAGGAGGAGTTCAAAATAAGTGACCTTGGACCACTCACTTATTTTCTTGGATTGGAGATGATCTACACAGATTCAGGTATATACATCACACAAAGGAAGTATGTCCATGACATGCTCGTCAAGTTCAAGATGGAAAATACCAAGTGTGCAGGTACACCTATGGAGCAAAATCATAAGCTTAGTGCTTATGAAGGAGAGCCAATTGAAGACATCACAAGCTATCAAATCTTGGTTGGAAGTTTGAACTATGCAACACTCACAAGGGTGGATATATGCTATAGTGTTAGCATATTGAGTCAGTTTATGCATAAGCCGAGAAGACCACATATGGAAGAGGCCAAGAGAGTCCTTAAGTACCTAAAGGGCACCATGAATGAAGGTTTTTTCTATTCATATACTTCAGATATTGAACTAAAGTTCTACTCAGATGCAGATTGGGCTGGATCTAAAGATGATAGAAGAAACACATCAGGGTATATATCATTTGCAGGTTCAAAAATCATTTCTTGGTCATCGAAGAAGCAACCAACCGTGGCATTATCTTCTACTCAAGCAGAATATAGAGGTTTGGCTAATGCAACTCATGAAATCATGTGGTTAAAGTCTTTGTACACAGATCTTGGACTTCATTCTTCAACACCTCATATTTTTTGTGACAACACAAGCTCACTACATCTAGCAGCTAATCTGGTATACCATGCTGGAACCAAGCATATT
>CM035431.1:12932280-12934780 GCA_020310875.1 Ceratopteris richardii | reverse complement strand
GTAAAAGGCTGAGGAAATCCATCTTGAACAGTCACTTTATTCAAGGCACGAAAATCAACGCAGACTTTTATTTTTCCCCTACTTTTCTTGGGCACAATAACCATAGAAGAAAGCCACCTGGAATGTTCTACTGGAACAATTATACCTGCTTCTTCTAGTTTTGTAATTTCCACTTTTACTGCCTCTACATACTTCGGATTGAGTCGATATGGCCTACTTCTTGCAGGTGTGGCTCCCTCAACTAAGGGTATCCGATGTAATCCAAGCTCCTCTGGTATCCTTGTTAAATCTATGTAGGACCATGCGAAGATATTTTTGTAAGCAAAAAGTAAAGAAGTTACCTTCTGTAGTAAAGGAGGATAGTGCCACAGCCAAGAGGCCAAGTGGACTACTTGAGGGTTCTCTTCATCCCCTAAATTTACTTCTTGAACCATTGTTTCAGGACTAGTCTTGTTTGAGAAATCGTCTCCACTGTATGCAGGAGTGGATTCTAGTTTATATTCTACAACATGTTCTTTTGTCCATCCTTGAGGTATATCTGAAAAAGGAAGATCTTCTCTTCACTCAGGCTCATAACTTTCCATCCCAGATACTTCTATATTTTTTGCCTCTTCAAAGCTTGTATTCTCCTGCAAACTCTCATTCTCCAACTCCTTGTGATCTTCATGGCATTTTCCTGCAACTCCTTCATCCATAACTTCTTCTTCTATTTCACTGATTTCCACCGTGCAACACTCTGCACTTTCCATCATCCAATTCAATAATGTATCTTCTTGGGGTAGAGAGGGCATTACCGGAGTGTCCATAGTATATCCAGTAGTTTTCCCTGAGTCGAATCCCTCTTCCAAATGTAGTTGTAGTTGGCTATTGGTGCTTGTCGAAATCCATAGTTTGTTTTTCCCCCAATCTTGCAAAGCTTTTGCTTGCCTCAACCAAGGTCTCCCCAGGAGTAGAGGGTAAGAAGTATCCTGTGGAAGTGCAATAAAAACAAAATCTAGAACAAAGTGGCAACCTTGTACTATCATCAGTACCTTTTCAATAATGCCAAGAGGCGCAACCCGATGTTGATCTGCTAGTGTAACTGTGAATGGTGCCATCTTGGTGGGGTTCAAATTCAATTTCTTCATTGTGCAATCTGGCATCAAATTGATACCAAAGCCTCCATCTATGATCACACCTGTGAGAGCTTCATCCTTTATAAAAACAAATAACCTTGAGCTCTAGTAGTCTGCCAAGGGTGTAGGGGGAAAATCAACCATGAAACCATCTATACTGGGTGATTGGATCAAGTGAGCAGAGTGTATTATCTTCAATAAGTCACTTCTTATTTTTGAATCCATCCTTATAAGTTTTACAGACTAACCTTGTGATGAATACCTTTCAAGATCTGTTCAATGTTTGCCTCACGAGTGTCTTCTTGCAGACTTGTTGGTTGGTCCCTAAGAGAAGTAGCCATTCTTTCATAAGCTCCTTCAATTTCTACTTGGCCCTTCTACCCAAACTTCTTTTCGTCCTCTTTATCCTGGAATCCTTGTTGTTCCTCTCTATGGATTGCTAGTGCTTGTCTGGCTCTAGCTATCATGGGTATTGCAGAGGATGAAACAACATAAGAGTAAGTGTTCCTACCTTCTTCTTCTGGAGAGACTGCAATCATGTGGATTGGAGCAGGACAGCTTCTTGGGCAATCTTTGGTGTAGTGATCCTTAGCCTTGGGACAATGCTGACAAGGAGGTGCATCTTCTGGAAGGGAACACTTGTTTTGCATATGGCCATACTCACCACAACGGTAGCACATCAAAGGCCTATTATATGTGGGCTTCGTCTGTCTATTCTACTCTCTATTAGGTGCATGTGAAGTACTAGCATAATATGAATCCAAAGCTTGAGAGTTACCTCGTTGCCGTGTACCCTTGAGGTAGTAACAGTCTCTAGCTTCATGGCCTTCCTCTCCACAAAATTGACAACTTACCTTGTTAGGACAATTAGCATTGGAATGCCCATTGCTGTTACAAATTGTGCACCAAGTATGCCTTCTTATATCCTGAGTGGTCTGCAAGTCTTCTAACTCACGGCGAAGTTGGGCTACTTCATCATCTGTGCGACGTAGTGGTGGCAAGACCTTCTCTTCTTGTTGATTTTGTTGCATTCTCAATGCCTCGAGTTCCTTCCTCAGTTGCCCAATAGGGTCTAGTTCTCTAGCATATTTCGATTGTGTATCCCCTTCAAAATGTTGCCTAGCTTCTTCAATGCGTGATGCTGCTGCAACAAAATCATTGAGGGTTCCATCCAATCTAAGAGACTCACGTAGCTTCTGCTGAGATGACCTTGGCAGAGCTTTTTCTATCCATTTTTTAACCAAGAAATCACATGGAGCATGTGAAAGCCATGCAACAAGTGCTTTTGTCCTAGTGTGAAGTTCATGGAAGGATTCACTTGGTCTCAGCCTTAAGTTCTCTAGCTGATCTAGAGCTCTTTTGGAGGAGTCACTTGGCCGAAATGT
>CM035431.1:12802280-12927280 GCA_020310875.1 Ceratopteris richardii | reverse complement strand
TTTGATTTAATAAAACAGTCATTCCCTGAGTCTAAGTAGCTAGCTTATATGATTCAATGAACACTTTTGGTTGCTTATTCTCATTGCATTCTTAGTAAATCTGTAGGCAAAGTTCTCAAAGATGTAATTTTGGGTTGTTCTATTGTAGCAATCAATATCTTGAAATCTAACACTTGCGACGTAACTAATCTAGTGATTTGAATCTCATGTTTGGTGATTTGAAGGTTGCATTGATGATTTAAAGGGCGTCATTTCAAACCATAAAGGTTTCCCATTTTTTATTATTTCAAGCACTCGTGTGCATACAAAATATGTAGAGTTCATGTCTATAGTGAATAAGAAAAGAAGGAATCTTCTAAAATAAGGAGGAGTAATTTCTTGATCTGAACATTGCTTATCTAGAGGAAGGGCCTGCATTAAGATACTATTTGATATGATTGAAAGTGGTTTCACATATTTTCTATTTTATAGCTACAAAGATTCATTATCATTGCCATTTTCCATTACGAGATATCTTCACATTTGTACTCATTGATCTGCATACTATAATAGCTCAAAAATGTCCGAATACTTATTCAATTTACTAAACATCATTCTCAATGTACACTTGATCATTTCTATTGAAGAAAATTGTGATGGGTAGCTCTCTTAGTTAGATCTCCCAAGGGGAATTTGATGAGTAGCTAGTAGGCAAAGAGCTCTGTTTATTTTACTGAACAGGTGTAGAGACCAAAATAGCAAGTCTTAGCTTAGAGAAGAATTTTGTACTTGTATGTTTTGATCCATTGATTAGAGTATCATGCTCAAAAGCACTTAGGTGATTATTTGTGATTATTGGGAAGCTCAAGGGGTCTAATCTACCCTCCACAACTTGAGTTTGTCTAGTGTGAAGCAGCTATTTATAGCACCACTTCATTTCTGGAATCTATCCAATATCTCCCTCATTAATGTCTAAACTATATCAAGAATGCTCTTGATAAAGACTTTCATATATCTAAGTTGCTCTACGACACCCTTCCTAGTCAATGGAGAGAATCCCTATTGAAGTTGTATTCTATAAATGGATTTGATATGATCTTTTCATGTATATGAGGGTCTCTCATGTTGTATGTGGGTCCTAGAAGACTGCTCTGCTCTGAAGTGTATTCCTTTTGTGTCCATGTAACCTACTCGAGCTCAAGCTATTGAGTCCTTTTGTTTTTTGTTTCCTCCTTGTGGGCTCGTGCCCTTTGTACTTATGGAGATACCATCATTAATTCAACTTTCTTGTTTTCTCAAAAAAATGCATGATAGATATGAATATGAAGGGTTAACAAACGTTATGAGTTTTCGAAGCCATTCAAAGAAAAGGGTGAATGTAATGGACATGCATTTTGAAAGCCTCCAATCTTGTAAAAACTGTGATAAAGATGGAAATAATAGATTAGCTAGGGGTGGTAGAAATAAAGTTTAAGTTGAGATTTCTTAGAGTATAACCTTGTTCCTTATGGTCAAATGAATTCAAAGATAGAATTTGGAAGATCTCAAAATTCAAGTAGGATCAAAGACTCCTCCAAAGATTCATAGGTAAGTTTTCAAATTTATGAGCTAAACATGTTAGAGGAAAATAATTTTTAGATGGTGTAATCATGCTAAAATTTTACTAGTTGGAATAGACAAGAAATTAAGGTAATGCAGATGTCCTTTTTGTGTATTTCCCTTTAGAAATATGGTGCTATAAAATAAAAAATATCTTCGATGGGAGAATACCCTTGAATGCTTCCTTCTTTGAATTAGTTGTACTAATTGCATGCATAGGAAGGGAATCGGCAATCGTTCTGAAAGCTAAATTACGTGGTTCTTCTATGTTAATACTCAATACGCTTAATATTTCATCAAATGTTTGGTCGATTGGAGATGATAGGAAATGAACTTATTATTAGATTTTAGAATCACTCTTGACCTAAATATTGTTTACATCGATAGAAAATTTCAAGGGTTCCACATTTTACTTGTGTGCTCATTCCCTTTTAAAGTTTGATTTAATAAAACAGTCATTCCTCGAGTGTAATTAGTTAGCATATATGATTCAATGAACACCTCTGGTTACTTATTCTCATTGCATCCTTACTAAATATGTAGGTGTAGAGGAGGTACTGGGGTGTCCACTTTTATCAAAAGTAGAGAGTAAAATATGTCCAGTACGTCGCCTACTCAAGGGGGGTTCTCTTTAGGGAAGTATACCCTTTAACATTTCTGTGAGTAGGCTGAGGTAAATAATTGCACAGAGTTGTACATATTCCAGAAAACATCAACAACAAATGACCAAAGAAGACCATCCACTTCTTGATTCAAATAAGATGATTACAAGATTGGTCAAAGAAATGCTCAAAAACTCATGCCCAGAGCTTATTGGCACTCTATGCAGACAAACATAGATCAATACAAGTGGCGGAGAATTCCTCTAGACAATAGGGCTTACAATATCCTTTTCCCTAAAAAAAATCCAAGCCACTCTCTTACACTATAGTGCTGTTAGCCCTCCATGGGAAGCCCACACTCTGTATCCACACCACAGAGTGACTTCCTACAGTAGGCTTGAAACCACAAAGTATAAGAGAGGACCTCTGTATGCACGTATACAAATGTGTATCTGAACCAAGGTCCCCAAATGCACACAAATCCATTGCTTTTATAGGCTCCCATAGGCCAAGACGGCCTTGCGGATTCCTCACGTCCACTGATCACGCATCGGTTGATTACCCAAGTTTTGGGGGGTAGATCAAATATTCCCTTGATTTGAATTGGATCCACAAAGATAGGCAATCGTCATGAATGATTGGCGGCAACAGTCACTTTTCTTCTTCTACTTTTACCATCTACTGACATTTCTGTATGCAATTTTAGATCCTTCTTTTGTGCTTCTCATGATATTGTACGCCTTAGCAAACCTGACCTTTTCCAAATCTTATTTGAATAACAAGAGTATGCATTCCTTTCCATTCATATGGAGCAAACAAGTGGATTGTATCTTCTCCACAAAGGACTTCCAGGTGATAGTTCGCAGCACCTTAGTTGGCATCCTTATTGGTCTCGCTCTTCAACCATTTAACACCAATAGCGCCAAACGGACTATCATGGCCACAAGAACTCACCACCACTTTGGCCTCCATGACATTAGGGTCCATGCAGCTTTGTGTATCCTGATTCATGGACACTAATGCCCAATTCGTCACAACTCCAGCTACTCGGTTCTCCTTAATGATAAGATCCTCCGCGGCTACTGTATTGAATAGCTTCACATTGGGCCAGGCCAAGAGCTTGCTCATGATAGTGGACGTACGGGTGCTGAGGAAGAGGGATGGGAGGGGCTTCAGGGTGGCTGGGGTGGGCAATGGGGTGGCGAGGGTGGGCAGTGGAGTGTGTGGCTGAGGGCGGTGGGGGGTAGTGGAGAGGAGGGGCTGACAGAGGCGCAGGAGGCAGAGGGGGTGGGTGGCGGGGGTGTGAGGGGGTGGGCTGCAAGGGGGGTGGGCAGTGGAGTGGGTGGCTGAGGGCGGCGAGGGGGTAGTGGAGAGGAGGGGCTGAGGGAGGCGCAGGATGCAGAGGGGGCGGGGTGGCGGGGTTGTGAGGGGGTGGGCTACGGGGTGGGGCAGGGGTGACGGGGGGTAGTGGAGAGGAGGGGCTGAGGGAGGCACAGGAGGCAGAGGGGGCGGGGTGGTGGGGGTGGGCTACGGGGTGGGGCGGGGGTGGCGGGGTGGTAGTGGAGAGGCGGGGCTGAGGGAGGCGCAAGAGGCAGAGGGGGCGGGGTGGTGGGGGTGTGAGGGGGTGGGCTATGGGGTGGGGCAGGGGTGGCGGGACTCCGCGGGGGGGGGGGGGGCGGGACTCAGCGGGGTGGGGCGGGCGGGGTGGCGGGACTCAGCGGGTGGGGGCGGGGCGACACTCAGCGGGGTGGGGCGGGGGGGGTGGCGGGACTCAGCGGGGGGGGGGGGGGGGCGAGACTGAGCGGGGTGGGGCGGGTGGGGTGGCGGGACTCAACGGGGGGGGGGACTCAGCGGGGTGGGGCGGGGGTGGCGGGGGAGGAGAGAGAAAGAGGGGAGGGGGAAGAGAGAGAGAGAGAGAGAGAGAGAGAGAGAGAGAGAGAGAGAGAGAGAGAGAGAGAGAGAGAGAGAGAGAGAGAGAGAGAGAGAGAGAGAGAGAGAGAGAGAGAGAGAGAGAGAGAGAGAGAGAGAGAGAGAGAGAGAGAGAGAGAGAGAGAGAGAGAGAGAGAGAGAGAGAGAGAGAGAGAGAGAAAGAAGGAGAGGGAGGGGGCACACGGGGGAAGCGAGGTGGCGGGGAGAGAGGGAAGAGAGAGAGTGAGAGAGATGGAGAGAGAGAGAGAGGAAGAAGGAGAGAGAGGAAGAAGGAGAGGGAGGGGGCACGCGGGGGCAG
Organism: Ceratopteris richardii; assembly: GCA_020310875.1. Taxonomy (NCBI): domain Eukaryota; kingdom Viridiplantae; phylum Streptophyta; class Polypodiopsida; order Polypodiales; family Pteridaceae; genus Ceratopteris; species Ceratopteris richardii. The sequence goes on along the minus strand of CM035431.1, from coordinate 12,922,873 downwards.
CGGGGTGGTGGGGAGAGAGGGAAGAGAGAGAGTGAGAGAGAGGGAGAGAGAGAGTTAGAGAGAGAGAGAGAGAGAGAGAGAGAGAGAGAGAGAGAGAGAGAGAGAGAGAGAGAGAGAGAGAGAGAGAGAGAGAGAGAGAGAGAGAGAGAGAGAGATCGGCGGGGGAGGAGAGAGAGAAAGAGAGAGAAAGAGAGAGAGAGAGAGAGAGAGAGAGAGAGAGAGAGAGAGAGAGAGAGAGAGAGAGAGAGAGAGAGAGAGAGAGAGAGAGAGAGAGAGAGAGAGAGAGAGAGAGAGAGAGAGATAGAGAGAGAGAGAGAGAGAGACTGTAGATATGACTAATGGTTGGAAATTCAATCTGGTCGGCGTAGGAGCATACCTCTAGCAGATGTGGCATTCTTTAGCGAACTTGATCGCATCCTTGTAAATATGAGGCCACCATAGGCCTTTGTGGATGATTCTATGAGCCAATTCTTCCCCCTTTAGATGTCCTTCACTGTGTGCAGCCTCTAGTAGAAGATTTACCTCCTCTAGATAGACACACCTTCTCAATATATCATCCTGACAGTATTTCTATAAATTTCCATTTATAAGAGAATATGCTTTGGTTTTCAAAAGCAATCTTCTTTTTTCTACAGGTGTCAAGTGTTCTGGGATCTTTCCAGTAGTGAGAACATAAAGAATTTCATCATACCAACCAGTCTGAATTGCTACTAGGAAAAGATTGCCATCCACCAGTTCACCATTAATACATGTTGCTTTTTCGCTCATTGCCGTCCTGGACACTTGATCTGCCATGTAGTGGTCTTTCCCTGGCTTAATATGAATACCAAAATTAAATTCTTGAAATAAGAGTAACCATCTCCAAATCCTTCCAGCTACTCTAGGCTTGTTTATCAAATACTTCAAGGGCTGATGATCATATATAACTATAAAATGTACACCAAGGAGATAATGTCGGAACTTCTGAAGTGCAAATACAATAGCCAAACCTTCCCTTTCCGTTGTATTGTAATTCCTTTCAGCTTGGTTGAGTAGTCTGCTGGCATAGGAGATATGTCTATCAACCTTATGTGATGATAGTTGAGCTAGAACTGCACCAAAAGCATGAAGACTAGCATCTGTATGCACATGAAATTCCAATGACTAGTCAGGAACACTTAAAAGTGGAGCAGTACATAGCCTCAATTTTAGTTCACAAAATGCTTTGTCAGCTTCAGCACTCCATGAGAAAGGGACCTTTTTACTGGTAAGCCTTGACAAGGGCTTAGCAATTTCTGAATACATCCGAATGAATCTTCTGTGATACCCTGCATGGCCCAAGAAACTTTGCACTTCTTTTGGGCTTTGTGGAATTGGCATGGAAAGAATAGCCGTAACCTTTGCAGGGTCCACGGTTATACCTTCAGCAGATACTATGTGACCAAGAAGAGTGCCCATAGTGACCAAAAAGTGACATTTATCAGGATTCAATTTCAAACCTGTTTTGAGACATTGCTCAAAAGTTCTTATAGATTTTCCAAATGGTCATGGAAATCTTGAACTGCTGCTCTTTTATCTGTACCTGAAAATACTGAAAAGTCATCCATGAAAATGCGTAGAAAGGTTGTTAACCATTTGCCCAATATCGGATACATCATTCTATTAAATGAAGCTGGCGCATTCTTCAAACCCAAAGCCATGCGAGTATAGACATAAGTGCCCCAGGGAGTAACAAAGGCTATTTTGTCCCTATCATCAGGATGGATCACTATGTGATTGTAGCCACTAAAACCATCCAAGAAACTATACAAAGTGTGACGAGCTACTTCCTCAAGTACTTGCTCTGTGAAGGGCTGAGGAAGTCCATCTTGAACAGTCACTTTATTCAAAGCACGGAAATCAACACATACTCTTATTTTTCCACTATTTTTCTTGGGTACAATAACCATGGAAGAAAGCCACCTCGAATGTTCTACTGGGACAATTATACCTACTTCTTCCAGTTTTGTAATTTCTGCTTTTACTGCCTCTGCATATTTTGGATTGAGTGGATACGGTCTACTTCTTGCAGGCGTGGCTCCCTCAATTAAGAGTATCCGATGTAACCCAAGCTCTTCTCGTATCCCTGTTAGGTCTTTGTAGGACCATGCAAAGACACTTTTGTAAGCAAAAAGCAAAGAAATTACCTTTTGTAGTAAAGGACAATAATGCCACAACCAGGATGCCAAGTGAACTACTTGAGGGTTCTCTTCATCCCCTAAATTTACTTCTTGAACCAATGTTTCAGGGCTAGTTTTGCTTGAGAAATCATCTCCACTATATGCAAGAGTGGACTTTAATTCATATACTGCAACATGTTCTTCTATCCATCCTTGAGGTATATCTGCAAAAGGAAGATCTTCTCTCCTCTTAGGTTCATAACCTTCTACCTCCGACACTTTTATATTGGTTGCTTCTTCAAAGCTTGTATTTTCTTGCAATTGCTCATTCTCCAACACCTTGTTATCTTCATTGCCTTTCCTGTAATTATCTTATCTGCAACTCCTTCCTCAATTTCATTGATCTCCACTGTGCAACACTCTGCACTTCCCATCATCCAATTTAACAATGTATCATCTTCTTGGCGTAGAGAGGGCATTATCTGAGTGTCCACTGTATATCCAGTAGTTTTTCCTGAGTCGAATCCTTCTTCTAGATGTAGTTGCAGTTGGCTATTGGTGCTTGTTGAAATCCATAGTTTGTTTTTCCCCCAATCTTGCAAAGCTTTTGCTTGCCTCAGCCAAGGTCTCCCCAGGAGTAAAGGGTAGGAAGTCTCCTGTGGAAGTGCAATAACAACAAAATCTAGCACAAAGTGGCAGCCCTGTACTACCATCAGTACCTTTTCAATAATGCCAAGTGGTGCAACCCGATGTTGATCTGCTAATGTAACTGTGAATGGTGCCAACTTGGTGGGGTTCAATTTTAGTTTCCTCATTGTAAAATCTGGCATCAAATTGATATGAGAGCCTCCATCTATGATCACACCTATGAGAGCTTCATCCTTTATACAAACAGATAATCTTGAGCTTTGGTAATCTGCTAAGGGTGCAGGAGGAAAATCAACCATGAAACCATCTATACTAGGTGATTGGACCAAGTGAGCAGAGTGTATAATCTTCAGTAAGTCACTTCTTATTTTTGAATCCACCCTTATAAGTTCATATAGACTAACCTTGTGATGAATACCCTTCAAGATCTGTTCAATGTTTACCTCATGAGTGTTTGCCTGCAGAGTTGTTGATTGATCCTTTATAGAAGTAGTCATCTTTTCATAGGCTCCTTCAACTTTTGTCTGGCCCTTCCACCCAGACTTCCTTTCCTCCTCTTTATCCTGGATTCCTTGTAGTTCCTCTCTATGGATTGCTGCTGCTTGTCTAGCCCTAGTCATCATGGGCATTAGAGAGGATAAAACAGCATAAGAATACCTTCTTCTTGTGGAGAGACTGCAATCATGTGGATTGGAGCAGGACGACCTCTTGGGCAATCTTTGGTATAGTGATCCTTAGCCTTTGGACAATGTTGACAAGGAGATGCATCTTCTGGAAGAGAACACCTATTTTGCATGTGGCCGTACTCACCACAACGATAGCACATCAAAGGTCTATTATATCTAGGTTTTGGAGGCCGATTCTCCTCTCTATTTGATGTAATTGAAGTACTAGCATAATATGAATCCAAATTTTGAGGGTTACCTCTTTGCTATGTACCCTTGAGGTAGTAGCAATCCCTAGCTTCATGACCATCCTTTCCACAAAATTGACAGCTTACCTTAATAGGGAAATTAGCATTGGAATGTCCATTGTTGTTACAGATTGTACACCAAATTTGTCTCCTTATATCCTGAGTGGTATTCAAATCTTCTAACTCCCAGCGAAGTTGAGCTACTTCATCAACAGTGCGACGTAGTGGTGGCAAGACCTTCTCTTCTTGTTGATTTTGTTGCATTTTCAATGCTTCCTGTTCCTTCCTCAGTTGCCCAATAGGATCCAGGTCTGTAGCATAATTTCTTTGTGTATCCTCTTCAAAATGTTGCCTTGCTTCTTCTATGTGTGATGCCGCTGCAACAAAATCATTGAGGGTTGCATCCAATCTAAGAGACTCACGAAGCTTCTACTGAGATGACTTGGGCAGAGCTTTTTCTATCCACTTTTTAACCAAAAAGTCACCTGGAGCATGTGGCAGACGTGCAACAAGTGCTTTTGTTCTAGTGTGAAGTTCATGAAAGGATTCACCTAATCTTAGCTTCAAGTTCTCTAGCTGATCTAGAGCTCTTTCCGAGGAATCACTTGGTCGGAATGTCTCTGAGAACGCCGCCTTCAGAGCTTCCCATGTAGTGAAATGGCCATCTGCATATTGACTATACCATTTATCTGCAAGACCCTCTAATGTGGATGGAAAGAGTGCCAGCATTGCATCCTCTCTATTTTGCAGACCTCGTCCACGGCATAAAGAGATGAATCTCCTCACATGATCATCAGCATCCTCATAAGCTTGTCCCTTGAAGGTAGGGAATTTGATGTTTAGTCTGGAGAGTAAATGAGAGAGATCCTCCATTTGGACTGGTGTTTATTCTAACGTATATGAGGAGAAGTCTAAGGTTCTCCTATGCTTCTCTTTTGACAATGGTGTCGCACCTAAGTCAATAGATAAATTCAAGGTGGGTGGAGGAGAGGTAGGCTCACTAGTTGTGGTAATGTCTAATTTTTTCAGGATCCTTCGTTCACGGAGAGACTCCTTGTCTGCTCGCGTATGGGTCATGTACCTAATTGCAAATCTAATAGGGAAAAAATACCTCTCACAGAAATGCAAAGGTCCCACCGGGCGTGCCAAACTGTAGAGGAGGTACTGGGGTGTCCACTTTTATCAAAAGTAGAGAGTAAAATATGTCCAGTACGTCGCCTACTCAAGGGGGGTTCTCTTTAGGGAAGTATACCCTTTAACATTTTTGTGAGCAGGCAGAGGTAAATAATTGCACAGAGTTGTACATATTCCAAAAAACATCAGCAACAAATGACCAAAGAAGACCATCCACTTCTTGATTCAAATAAGATGATTACAAGATTGGTCAAAGAAATGCTCAAAAACTCATGCTCAAAGCTTCATGGCACTCTATGCAGGCAAACACACATGAATACAAGTGGTGGAGAATTCCTCTCGACAATAGGGCTTACAATATCCTTGTCCCTAAACAAAAATCCAAGCCACTCTCTTACACTATAGTGTTGTTAGCCCTCCATTGGAAGCCCACACTCTGTATCCACACCACAAAGTGACTTCCTATAGTAGGCTTGAAGCCACAAAGTACAAGAGAGGACCTCTGTATGCACGTATACAAATGTTTATCTCAACCAAGGTCCCCAAATGAACACAAATCCATTGCTTTTATAGGCTCCCATAGGCCAAGAGGGCCTTGCCGATTCCTCACGTCCACTGATCACACGCCGGTTGATTACCCAAGTTTTGGGGGGTAGATCAAATATTCCCTTGATTTGAATTGGATCCACAAAAATAGGCAGTTGTCATGAATGATTGGCGGCAACAGTCACTTTTCTTCTTCTACTTTTACCATCTACTGACATTTCTGTATGCAATTTTAGATCCTTCTTTTGTGCTTCTCATGATATTGTACGCCTTAGCAAACCTTACATTTTCCAAATCTTATTTGAATAACAAGAGTATGCATTCCTTTCCATTCATATGGAGCAAACAAGTGGATTGTATCTTCTCCACAAAGGACTTCCGGGTGATAATTCGCAGCACCTTAGTTGGCATCCTTACTAGTCGAGCTTTTCAACCGTTCAACACCAGTAGCGCCAAATGGATTGTCATGGCCACAAGAACTCACCCCCACTTTGCCCTCCATGACATTAGGGTCCATGCAGCTTTGTGTATCGTTATTCATGGACACTAATGCCCAATTCGTCACAACTCCAGCTACTCCGTTCTCCTTAATGATAAGATCCTCCGTGGCTACTGTATTGAATAGATTCACATTGGGCCTGGCCAAGAGCTTGCTCATGATAGTGGACGTACGGGTGCTGAGGAAAAGGGATGGGAGGGGCTTCAGGGTGGCTGGGGTGGGCAATGGGGTGGCGGGGGTGGGCAGTGGAGTGGGTGGCTGAGGGCGGCGGGGGGGTAGTGGAGAGGAGGGGCTGAGGGAGGCGCAGGAGGCAAAGGGGGCAGGGTGGCGGGCATGTGAGGAGGTGGGCTGCAAGGGGGGTGGGCAGTGGAGTGGGTTGCTGAGGGCGGCGGGGGGCTAGTGGAGAGGAGGGGCTGAGGGAGGCGCAAGAGGAAGAGGGGGTGGGGTGGCGGGGGTGTGAGGGGGTGGGGCGGGGGTGGCGGGGGGGGGGGGGGGGTAGTGGAGAGGAGGGGCTGAGGGAGGCGCAGGAGGCAGAAGGGGCGGCGGGGTGGCGGGGGTGTGAGAAGGTGGGCTGTGGGGTGGGGCGGGGGGTGGCGGGGGGTAGTGGAGAGGAGGGGCTGAGGGAGGCGCAGGAGGCAGAGGGGGCGGGGTGGCGCGGTGTGAGGGGGTGGGCTACGGGGTGGGGCGGGGTTGGCGGGACTCCGCGGGGGGGGAGGGGGGGCGGGACTGAGCGGGGTGGGGCGGGGGGGGGGTGGCGGGACTCAGCGAGGGGGGGGGTGACGGGACTAAGCGGGGGGGCGGGGTGGGACTCAGCGCGGTGGGGCGGGCCAGGTGGCGGGACTCAGCGGGTGGGGGCGGGACGGGACTCAGCGAGGTGAGGCGGGGGGGTGGCGGGACTCAGCGGGGGGGGCGGGGCGGGACTCAGCAGGGTGGGGCGGGCGGGGTGGCGGGACTCAGCAGGGGTGGGCGGGGCGGGACTCAACGGGGTGGGGCGGGGGTGGCGGGGGAGGAGAGAGAAAGAGGAGAGGGGGAAGAGAGAGAGAGAGAGAGAGAGAGAGAGAGAGAGAGAGAGAGAGAGAGAGAGAGAGAGAGAGAGAGAGAGAGAGAGAGAGAGAGAGAGAGAGAGAGAGAGAGAGAGAGAGAGAGAGAGAGAGAGAGAGAGAGAGAGAGAGAGAGAGAGAGAGAGAGAGAGAGAGAGAGAGAGAGAGAGAGAGAGAGAGAGAGAGAGAGAGAGAGAGAGAGAGAGAGAGAGAGAGAGAGAGAGAGAGAGAGAGAGAGAGAGAGAGAGAGAGAGAGAGAGAGAGAGAGAGAGAGAGAGAGAAGGAGAGGGAGGGGGCACGCGAGGGCAGGGGGGTGGCGGGGAGAGAGGGAAGAGAGAGAGTGAGAGAGAGAGAGAGAGAGAGAGAGAGAGAGAGAGAGAGGAAGAAGGAGACAGAGGAAGAAGGAGAGGGAGGGGGCACGTGGGGGCAGCGGGGTGGAGGGGAGAGAGGGAAGAGAGAGAGTAAGAGAGAGAGGAGAGAGAGAGAGAGAGAGAGAGAGAGAGAGAGAGAGAGAGAGAGAGAGAGAGAGAGAGAGAGAGAGAGAGAGAGAGAGAGAGAGAGAGAGAGATCGGCAGGGGAGGAGAGAGAGAGAAAGAGAGAGAAAGAGAGAGAGAGAGAGAGAGAGAGAGAGAGAGAGAGAGAGAGAGAGAGAGAGAGAGAGAGAGAGAGAGAGAGAGAGAGAGAGAGAGAGAGAGAGAGAGAGAGAGAGAGAGAGAGAGAGAGAGAGAAAGAGAGAGGGAGAGGGAGAGAAAGATCGGCGGGGGAGGAGAGAGAGAGAAAGAGAGAGAAAGAGAGAGAGAGAGAGAGAGAGAGAGAGAGAGAGAGAGAGAGAGAGAGAGAGAGAGAGAGAGAGAGAGAGAGAGAGAGAGAGAGAGAGAGAGAGAGAGAGAGAGAGAGAGAGAGAGAGAGAGAGAGAGAGAGAGAGAGAGAGAGAGAGAGAGAGGGAGGGGGCACGTGGGGGTAGCGGGGTGGCGGGGAGAGAGGGAAGAGAGAGAGAGAGAGAGAGAGAGAGAGAGAGAGAGAGAGAGAGAGAGAGAGAGAGAGAGAGAGAGAGAGAGAGAGAGAGAGAGAGAGAGAGAGAGAGAGAGAGAGAGAGAAAGGTAGGCCGTGAGAGAGAGAGAGAGAAAGAGAGCGAGAGAGAGGGGGGTAGGTCGTGAGAGAGAGAGAGAGAAAAAGGAGGAGGGGTACTACAGTAGGCAAAGTTTCTCAAAGATGTAATTTTGGGTTCTTCTGTTGTAGCAGTCAATATGTTGAAATCTAACACTTGTGGTGTAACTAATCTTGTGATTTGAATCTCAAGTTTGGTGTTTTCATATTCTTTGATTCGTTCTTTTTAGATTGTGTTTTTCCAGCAAAACGTCTAAGATAAGAATAGAAGTCACGAAAAAGACTTGAAGATAATGTATGAGGTAGACCATGAAGGTTGCATGGATAGTTTTAAGGGCGGGATTTCAAATAACTATAAAGGTTTTCCATTTTTATTTATTTCAAGAACTAGTGTTCATACAAAATAGATAGAGCACGTATTTATAACACCACTTCATTTCTGGAATCTATCCAATATCTCCCTCAATAGTGTCTGATCTCTATCAAGAATGCTCTTGATAAAGACTTTAATATATCTAAGCTGCTCTAGGACACCCCTCCCAATCAATGGAGAGAATCCCTACTGAAGTTGTATTATAGAAATAGATTTGATATGATCTTTTCATGTATATGAGGGTCTTTGATGTTGTATGTGGGTCCTAGAAGACTATTCTGCTCTGAAGTGTATTCCTTTTATCTCCATGTAACCTACTCGAGCTCAAGCTAATGATCCCTTTTGTTTTTTGTTTCCTCCTTGTGCGATCCTGCCCTTTGTACTTATAGAGATACCATCATTAATTCAAATTTCTTGTGATAGATATGAATACGAAGGATGATAGATATGCATTATAGATATGAAAACGAAGGATTAACAAGCCTTATGAGTTTTCAAAACCATTCAGAGAAAATGGTGAATGTAATGGACATGCATTTTGAAAGCCTCCAATCTTTTACAAACTCTAATAAAGATGGAAATAATAGATTAGCTAGGGGTGGTATAAATAAAGTTTCAGTTGGGATTTCTCAGAGTATAACCTTGTTCCTTATGGTCGAATGGATTCAAAGATAGAATTTGGAAAATCTCGAAATTTGAGTCGGATCAAAGACTCCTCCAAAGATTCATAGGTAAGTTTTCAAATTTATGAGCTAAACATGTTAGAGGAAAATAATTTTTAGATGATGTAATCATGCTAAACTTTTACCAGTTGCAATAAACGAGAAATTAAGGTAATCCAGATGTCCTTTTTATGTATTTCCCTTTAGAAATATGGTGCTATGAAATAAAAAACCTCTTCGTTGGGAGAATACCCTTGACTACTTGCTTCTTTGAATTCGTTCTACTAATTGCATGCGTAGGAAGGGAATCGGCAATCGTTTTGAAAGCTAAATTACGTGGTTCTTCTATGTTAATACTCAATACGCTTAATATTTCATAAAATGTTTGATCGATTGGAGATGATAGGAAATGAAGTTATTATTAGATTTGAGAATCACTCTCGACCTAAATATTGTTTACATCGATAGAAAATTTCAAGGGTTCCACATTTTACTTGTGTGCTCATTCCCTTTTAAAGTTGGATTTAATAAAATAGTCATTCCCCGAGTCTAATTAGTTAGCATATATGATTCAATGAACACTTCTGGTTACTTATTCTCATTGCATCCTTAGTAAATATGTATGCAAAGTTTCTCAAGTGTAATTTTGGGTTCTTCTGTTGTAGCAGTCAATCTGTTGAAATCTAACACTCGTGGTGTAACTAATCTAGTGATTTGAATTTCAAGTTTGGTGTTTTCATATTCTTTGATTCGTTCTTTTTAGATTGTGTTTTTCCAACAGAACGTCTAAGATAAGAGCAGAAGACACGAAAAAGACCTGAAAATAATGTATGAGGTAGATCACGAAGGTTGCATGGATAGTTTTAAGGGCGGCATTTCAAATAACTATAAAGGTTTCCCATTTTCTTTTTATTTCAAGAACTCGTGTTCATACAGAATAGATAGAGTTCATGTCTATAGTGAATAAGAAAAGAAGGAATCTTCGAAAATAAGGACGAGTAATTTCTTGATCTGAACATGTCTTATCTAGAGGAATGGCCTTTATTAAGATACTGCTTGAAGTAGACTAGTGCATCAATCGAAATATAAAGATAAACTAGTCATACTCATAGTCTACAAATATTTATCTACTTCCTTACATAATAGGCACACAGAAGACCCGGAAGATTTGAAAACGTACTAAAAAGACTCTTGAAAACCTCAATCATTATAAGAATAGTCCATCACATGCAATAACATGATTACTTTGACAATTAATTCTCGAAGTATCTCCATGGATACATTTTATAACAGGTGAAACAATGCTCGGATGCATTCAAACTTGTGCAGAGATGACGATGGGCAACTGGATCGTACATTGATTACCATGAGCTATGATGCAACAGAAAAGAACTACGTGCGTAATGGGATGCTGTAGGAGCCGTTTCTATTATTCATGTGGATTAGAGATCGATCCAAGCATTCGTTAAGCCTTTCCTCCACCATTGAGAAAGTCGATCTCGTTCTGCATGGCAATCCGAAACATGTCGATTGCATTTTCACGATCGAATCCCTTATGGCTATTTATCAAGTGAGCTTGCGCCTTTTCAGTCTTTCCGTAACTCTGATTAGCATCAACCCATACTTTGTATGGATTTCCTTCCTTCACAACGTTCTCGAGCTCACCTGTCAATACTGGCCATAACTTGACACATGCATATGTCGAGATCAAAATGTTCGGGGCAGACTCCGTAACCGAAGTCTTTATGGAATCGACATATTTTATAATGTCCTTCCCAGCTTTGATCTCAATGGCATTCCACCGGTCATATATGGCATTTCCATACCTTTCGTATTTAACACCCGATTCTACTGCGAAATTCTTGATTTCAGAATCTACTCCCTCTCTATTGCTAGTGCTGACCTCTCTCCATATTCCGCCGACTTCACGACAGTACCATCCATCTTGCAGCATGTATGTGCCATAAAAGTCCTTTAATGAACATAGTTTGGAACGAGAAAACCACTGTGATTCATATTCTAGCGTAGGGTAATTCATGGATGACTATATACGTACATGTATACACACTCAGTGGAGAGGTGGGGAGGGAGAATAATATATATATATATATATATATATATATATATATATATATATATATATATATATATATATATATATATATATATATATATATATATATATATATATATATTGTCAATATCTATGATTCATACTGTGGCACAGTGTAGTGCATGTATGAATCTATATGTACATACATGATAAATATTCATTGCAGGTACACACATAAAGACAGAGTTGGGGGGGGGGGGGGGGGCGGTGGTTGTGTGCTAAAAAATATGGGAAAATGTCGATGACAAGCAAACCTCTGTGTGTGTGAGAGAGAGAGAGGAGAGAGAGAGAGACGGGGAGGGTGGGGGGATGGGCTATGAATTGAAGAAAAACGTTGATGAGAAGCCGACCAGGTCGAGAAGATCACTTGATTGGTTCCATAGAAAATCAGCCAAAGTCTCTGAAAAACGTGCAGAGAGGATAATGATGATTATGATAGAAAAAAAAAAACCAAACACATTGTAGAGCTGAATACAGAAGGCTTAGAGGGCTACCAGTTTCGGCAGCCATTGAGCAATAGGATGAACGTAGTTCGTACAGTTATCATCAGTTGCATTATATTCAGTGTTATTCGTGTAGAGAGAGAGAGATGGATCAATCTCTGGCAAACGATCAAGAATGAATGGATAGTTTGTCATCTGCCACCGTGGATTTAATAATGAAACTTAGTTATAAATTAGATGACCTTATTGTTGTGTCATTTTAACATTAGTATATATTTTTTCTTTTGTTTGTTTAGAGGAAGTTCAACAGAAATTTAATCCTTCTTTGCTCGAATGATATACACAACCTTCACCGAAACCTTCATGACCTTCACCGAATGATATACACAACCTTCACCGAAACCTTCATTTTATTATTATTAGTTTTTTTTTTCTTTTCCTTTAAAGAGGGATTTCAGCAGAACGGGTATAGTATGATGGTACAACGATGACCACGCCAAAACCGAAAGTATGATATACACAACCTTGAACATGCCCATGATCTTATTATCACTATATTTGCGTATTTCTTTTATTAAAAGGAAGTTCAGCAGAAGTTTAATCTCTCTTTTTTTTTTAACATGTCCATCATCTTATTCAAATTTCTTTTAAGAGGAAGTTCAGAAAAAATTTAATCTTTCCTTGCTTGAATTAAAACAGGCGTTAACACTGCAAAACGATACAACGATGTTATTACACTGTTCGTGTTGCGAACGGAATTCTTTTCTGTTGTCGCTATTATTATCATTTTATGAATGTCGTTATGTCAACGCTTGCTGTCATCATCGTCCTGGACACCTCATTGTGCTTATCCTCATGAAACACTAGTTTTGATACACTAGTTTTGATATTTAGAGGACATCCAGTATTTTGTAGCCCAGTTAATTATGATATTTCTCAATAATATTTCTCATCGAAACAGTTATTCTCAATAATATTTCGTGAAATGCGGCGCTTTAGCATGTGCAGTAGTACTGCATGCATGTGATTCTTCCAAAAGACACCACCATCGTAGAAACTTGTACAAAGTCCACTCCCTTTATAATAACATAGAAGTTTCTCTCTGCATCCATTCGTTAGACTTTTCCGTAGCAAGTTGTGGAGTTTCCCTCATCTTGTGATGATTCTGGATCCGAAAGCAAAGCAACTCCCGCTACGTATAAATGTCGTTGATAACATCTGTCCAAATTTTCCTTGCTCAAATTCACTAACATCAAAACAACATTGGCACATTCTGACGTGCATCTTGCCGCGATATGTAAACATCTCCTATCTGTAAGTTGCATAAACTAACTCTGGACATAATTCGGCATTCAACACTCGTAGGGGCTACTCTTTTCAAGTTCGTGTACGTGAGAAATTGAACATTAGAAAATTCATCATTATTTTCATTTTTCTAGACCATGTCCTCTTTTCCTTTGGAAATTGTGAAGTATCCCAATTTCTGCTTGCATCAAACGAAACACTTTCTCATAGGTAGTCTTTTGCTCTTCTAAACTTCTAATTCTTACAATAATTGAGATCTATATTCTTTATTGACTTAGAAAATACAAGTAATGGAAGACGATATTGTTAAATATACTCAATAGTCCACTTTCAAGCTATCACAAATGTTCCATGGTGGTTTGACTTGTAAGGCTCAAGTATGAGGATAAGCGAATGTGAGAGCCTAAGCATTTGTGGAAGCCTAAGTTTCAAGTTAGATGAGATCTATATGTGACGGCTTATGGTAATTGATGATTCTTGTCAGCCTAGCCATTATGATAGATAGGGCATAAGCTTTGTGAAGTCGGGTTGCCATTCAAGGTGAAAATAAATGCCTTGTGGTGTTGCACGGTTTCTGCATTTCACCTCAATGGGAGGGGCGCATAGAGGGGCTTGCCATCTTCTATGAGGTCTCTGGAGATTGTCCCCTTGGCCCATAGGGACTGTGGGGCAGAGATGGTGCGACTTCTTGTTGTGGAGATATCGTGGGATTGTATAGTTTGCATACTATTTTGTCTATCTCCACTATGTTTATCTATGGTAACTACAATTATAAAGACTATATAAGCATGTCCCATGTGTAGCTTTGCACAACATGGCACACTAGTAAGCCCTTCATCTAAAATCTGATGAGATCTCCATCTAATGTCCATCTAATAATGAAACTTAGTTATAACTCAAAAACCGAAAGTATGATGTACACAACCTTGACCATGTCCATGAACCTATTGTACAATCTTTTTTTTTATATATAGAGGAAGTTCAGAAAAAGTTTAATCTTTCTTTGCTTCAATGATATACAAACCTTGACCGATAGTATGAAATACACATCCTTGACCATATCCATGACCTTAATGTTGTATCATTTTATTATTAGTATTCTTTTTCTTGTTTTTCTAAAAGCAAGTTGAGCAGAATTTTAAGCTTTCTTTGCTTGAATGTATACACAACCTTGATTGAAAGTATGATATACACAACAAGTCATCCAAATAAATGCATACATAGACACACATGTCATCTACATGTTTTACATAAAGTGAAGGATCAGCATGACTCGCTGTGTATTCGTGCAGCATAAGATACTTTACCAACCTTGCATTCCATGACCTTGGTGCCTGTTTAAGACCATACAATGACTTCTTTAACTTGCATACATGATTAGGACATTTTGCATCCACATAACCATCTGGTTGTGACATATACACTTCTTCATTTAACTTACCATTAAGAAAGGCATTCCTTATATTGAGTTGACATATATTCCACCTTTTACTTGCAGCTAAAGCCAACAAAGTTCTCACCGTTGCCATGTTTTCTACTGCACTAAATGTTTCCTCATAGTCGAATCCTTGAGTTTGATTATATCCTTTTGCTACAAGTCTAGCCTTATATCTTGACACAATACCATCACTATTTCTTTTAATCTTAAAAACCCACTTGCAACCAATTACCTTTTGTTTTGGTGTCTTTGGAGCTAAATTCCAAGTCTTGTTATCGTGTAGTGCTTCCATTTCTTCTCTCATTGCTTTCTCCCACTTTTCATCTCCTTTTGCCTCATCATAACATGTGGGTTCATTTTCCTACTCAACTTTTGTCATAAAAGCATAATGAGTATTCATGAAAGATTCATCAGTATACCTTTGAGGTTGCTTACTCACTCTTGAAGTTCTTCTTACCTCCAATGTAGATGCTCTTCCTTTCTTATTAGAAACCTTTGATGATTCTCCATACTCACATACATCACTAATTTCCTCTCCTTCATCATTAACTTCAACAAGTTTGAGTTTACCTTTACTTTTAACACTTGGAGGTGACTCTTGCCTTAATCTTCCATTGAAAGGTAGCTCTCTTTCTTCATCCAAACCACTTTTCTCATCACTTAAACTCCTTGTGGGATGAGGTAAGCACTCATCTCGTTCACCTGTATCTTCTTCATCTCCATTTATTACCTACAAACTTTGCTTATCTACATACCATGAAAGTGATTCATCAAAATTTACATCTCTTGAAACAACCACCTTATTGGTATGAGGATTATAACATATATATCCTCTTTGAGTATCTGCTTAACCAATAAATATACACTTTTTTGATTTCACATCAAGTTTTGATCTCACTTCACTAGGTACATGTACATAACATACCCAACCAAATACTTTCAAATGACTTACACTTGGTTTCCTTCCATGCCATACCTTATATGGTGTCAAATGATGAACTCCAGCATTAGGTACTCTATTCATAATGTACACACTTGTGCTAATAGCTTTAGCCCAAAAAGAATTAGGCAAACACATATCATTTAGCATGTTTTTAGACGCTCCTGCTATGATTCTGTTTCCTCTTTTTGCGACTCCATTTTGTTGTGGAGTATACCTGCATGTAACTTCTCTTTTGATACCTTCATCATACAAAAAATCAGTAAAAGCTTGAGAGAAATACTCTCCCCCTCCATTGGATCTTAGCCTCTTAACATATCTTCCTGTTTGCTTCTCGACAAATGATTTAAAATTTTTGAAACAATCAAAGACTTCACTCTTATGTTTAATGAAATACACAAATGTCATTCTACTATGATCATCAATGAATGATACATAGTACTTATTACCAGCCAAGGATGCCTCTTTAGTAGGACCCCATACGTCCGTGTGTATAAGGTCTAGCAATCTACTGCTACATAGCTTGAATGCTTGAAAGGCTGTGTACTCTGCTTACCCATTTGACATGCTTCACAAAGATGCACCATATGTTGCATAGTAAGATCAGGTAATCATTCAACAATCCTCTTCTTTGATAGCTCCTTTAACCTATGTACATTCATGTTTCCAATCATTTTCTGCCATAGATCAAGCTGTGCTATTCGATGCATACCATAAGAGAAATAGTTTGTATGATTTGGGTTTACCTTGAATGTAAACAATCTACCTTGTTTTTTACCTCTAGAAATTAACCTCCTTTGCTTTGGATCCTCAATGAAGCAACCTACATGATTAAATCTTATTTGCAAACCTTTTTCTACCATTTGACGAACTGACATCAAATTCTTAGTGATCGTTGGCACATAAAGTATATCCTTCAAGCAATTTCTCTTGCTCTTATCCTCCATGACAACATCTCCAACCTGCATAATCTTATGTGTCGTATCATATCCTATTTCAACAAGACCTTTACATGAAGGATTATGCATATTAGAAAACCATGAAGCATCATGTGACATATGGTTAGAACAACCACTATCTACATACCATACATTACTATTGCAATTCATCTTAGTTTCTACATTCATCATAAGAAGAGAATCATAGTCTTCACTTTTACCTTCAACTGCATAATTTCCTTATTGTTTACCTCTTCTTGAATAGCCTCCTCTTCGATTACCACCCTGATTATTTTCATTTTGATAACAATCTTTGGCATAGTGTGCATACCTTCCACATATATAGCAATTGTTGTTATCTTCACTCCTTTGTCTTTGACTGTAGTTGTAGCAGCCTCTCGTACCTCTAGCACTTGATCTTCCTCTACCTCTTGTGTTGAAGAAGCCACTTGAAGTCCCTTGATCATCACTCCTTCTTCCTCGATCTCTATTTAAACCTCTTCTACCTCTATTTCCACCTCTTGATGATCGTACATAAAGAGCTTGTCCTTGAGATCCTTTTTGATTGGAAGTAGAACCATTTAGATTCATCTCCTCCATGACCATAAGAGCAACAAGCTGACCAAAGTTTGGTAATTCTCCTCTAACATACTCTGAAATAATGAATGGTTCCCATCTCTTATCATCCTTGAGTCCGTTGAGAGTATGTGCAACCAAGTCGTCGTCCTCCACATGAGCTTGAATTGATCCTAGTTGATCTGCAATCTCGTTAACCTTCAACAAGTAATCATTGACTGATGTCCTTGTATCTTTCTTTATGTTATTCAACTCTTTTTTTAGTTGAATCTTCCTTGCTCTTCTACCTGTAGCATACAACCTTTCCAATGCAAGCCAAACATCTCTACTTGTTCTAGATCTTGTATGTGTCCTACCATTGAATCTTGAATATTTTGTGATAACATGAATATAAACCTTTTGTCTCTTTCATTCCAAAGTATAAACTCCCTCAATTGTTGCTCATTTGGATCCTCTAGTAATATAGGTTTGATATCTGTTCCATCAATCAAACCATACAAGCCTCTATCTTGCAAGTATGCTGTGATTCTAAATCACCATGCTTGATAGTTGTTCTTATCAAGCTTCTCTATTTGTGCATGTTGATCCACCATTGTGTAAATAATAAACATCCTCCTTCTGTATATGTGTGATAAGAAGAAGTATGATATTTACCTTTTTAATAAAGTTTATGCACCTTTCTTTGCTTGAATGATGCTTGAGATGCTTCCTTGCTATCTCCTTCTACCTTTGTGTAGTGTCGATGATGAACCGCTGCTCCAATAGCTTTAAATTTTTCATCAAGGTATTATAACCTTCTCCAAGCTTCAAATCCTTGCTCGGATACCAATGTTGGAGTTTATTGAGCTCCAAAATATAGCTAGAAGTAGGTGGAACCCCCTAGGAATAAGTTGACCTTCTCAAAAAATTCATCATAGAAAACCAGTCATGCTTGGAGAACTTATTGTTCTCTACTGGCTTAGAATTTTCTAAAACTATTTTAACGACCTATACTAGAGACTAAGAGCTTTCTAATGAGCCAAAGAAAATGCAATTTGGATACATACACAAGGAGATATGACCTCTGCAAGTTGGAGGTTTAATGGAGACCTTCAGCAGGGGTGAAACCCGAGAACACACACTACTTGCAGAGAGTGCTGCTCTTAGCTCACAAATCCAATGATTATGAAAATTGATAGTCTGAAGGTAGATAGTAAGATCTTTCTAATGAGCTATCAAACATGTACTTTGGATGTATAATAAGGGAGATACAAGCTCTGCAATCTCTGCATACAAAACTACACCAGCGTAGAGATACACATATGACTCTCTTGGACTTCCCACAAGATCACGACTTCTCTCCTCTTTTTATAGCATGGGGAACTAATCTAAAACCTTCCTAATACATCTAAATTCGTGTTAGACACTTGGGTGGAAATATTACATGACTCAAGTGCTCAAATAAGCAAAGTATGGACGGAATTTGATAACTAGCCACGTCGACCTTCTACTAGGACACCACTGCAGCTCCCTTGTGACTCACTAATTTGACTCACCATGTTCTAGAACTGACGTGGTATTTTGGATATATTTAATGAATAATATGAGCCTTCTTGAAGTACTTGAAGACTTCCCAAAGGTATTTACATAATTTGAAACTTGTGCCATACATAGAACAAATGTTCGCAATACACACATCATACGTTTTATTTTTTGATCTTAATGTATAGCAATTGACTGTATTTATTACTTTGGATGTAAGAATCTATTCCCTCTTTATTTTTGTAGTTTACCAATTTCCATGTGTGGCTCAGTTTACATTACCAAAACCATCTTGCATAATCTAGATGTCCTTAAAGTTTAGTTCTAGGCTTCCCTCCTAAAATCCTCCAATAAAACCTATTGTTTATGGGTATATGGTACTATTTTAAAACATTTAATGTAACTTAAAGATTCATCTTCTGTGCCTACATTGTTGTCTATCATGTTAAGAATGACAAATGTAGTGCATGCTTTGAGGAAATTCCTATAATAGCATATTGTATTGCTAATATGAATGTATATTGTATTGCCTATTCCATAGACTCTGATGATATTTGGGTGTGCCTTATCAAAAGGAATGTTTGTCAGTTTTCCTTGGAACACTACAAGTCTTGGAATGGCCATTCCCTATGGCACATTATTATTTCCCCTCATCCCTTTTTTGAATCTGTAAGCCCTTTAGGCTGTAGGCTTTGAAAGGCGTGGATGGATGTCAAGAAAACTTGTTTTCCTAGTGATAAGTTCTTTCTTCACTTTGATTTTTTTCTATAGGAAACCATTTGGATTGGGTGGCTTTCCCTTGGGAACAACTCTAATGTTGGAGTAAAAGATCATAAATGCAGGAGAAAGGGTTTCTCTTCCTAGAATGACTTAACTATGAATGGTGAGATCATTCTTGATTCTACAATAATGGAATCCACTCATATTTCCCCTATTTGTCTACAAGTTATGATAAAGCACAAAGAAATTCTGCGCGAAAAGCTCTAACAATGCTCCTCATGTAGACCTGTTCAACTATCTACTCTGGCCCAAGATATGCTCTAGAAGTATAAGAGGAATAAAGCATATGTCTTGAAGATTCTCCACTAGAAGAATTCCAAATGGCAAGTGAAAAGTTATGCTAATCAATGGCACCATAGATTCCTTTGTTTCAAGGCTTTCCCAAACATAAAAGAGTCCTTTCTTTAGTGGCTTATCACAATGGTGTCTAGTGTGGCTCAATTATCAAGAAAGTTGATATTAATAATGTAATTGTGTATTTTGTGGCATTGTGGAGGACTTGCCACACATCTTCTACAACTGCAAACATGCAAAGGTCTTTTGGAAAGTGGTAGAGCCTCTTTGCCTCAAGCTCAACATTTCATTGAGCTATAAAGAGTTTCTAGTTGGCTCTTGCATCAAAATGGATAGTGCTCCCTAGAACTTATGGAGACCTCAAATCTTATGGTTTACCTGGAAGACCAGGAATGATGTTGTGTTGAACAAGGGGAAAAAGATCTTTGAGTATTCTTTTATCCAAGGTTTCTAAGACAGTGTTGTGAAGTGTCTGATCTCTATCAAGAATGCTCTTAATGAATACTTCCATATATCTAAGCTGCTCTCGGACACCCCTCCTAGTGAATGGAGAGAATCCCTCCTAAAGTTGTATTCTAAAAATAGATCTTATATGATCTTTTCATGTATGTAAGGATCTCTGATGTTGTATGTTGGTCCTAGAAGAGTTCTCTGCTTTCAACTGTATTCCCCTTGTCTCCATGTAACCTCCTTTTTCTTTGGCTATTGAGCCCTTTTGTTTTATGTTCCCTCCTCGTGGACTCTTGCCCTTTGTACTTTTACATATACCATCTTATTTCATCTTTCTTTTGTTCTCAAAAAACAAAAAGCATGATAGATATGAATATGAAGGATTAACAATCCTTATGATTTTTTGAAACCATTGAGAGAAAAGGGTGAATGTAATATACTTATTGATTTTGGAAGCCTCAATTCTTGTACGAACTTTGACAAAGGTGGAAATAATAGATTAGCTAGAGGTGGTAGAAATAAAGTTTTAGTTGAGATTTTTGAGACTATAACCTTGTTCCACATGGTCAAATGAATTTAAAGACAGAATTCCAAAAATCTAAAAACTCCAATAGGATCAAAGACTCCTCCAAAGATTCACAGATAAGTTTTCAAATTTATGAGCTAAACATGATAGAGGAAAATAATTTTTAGATGGTACGAACATGCTAAATTTTTACTAGTTCGAATAGACCAGAAATTAAGGTAATCCGAGATGTCCTTTTTGAGTATTTACCTTTAGAAATATGCTGCTATGAAGTAAAAAATCTATTCGATGAGAGAGTACCCTTGAGTACTTCCTTCTTTAAATTAGTTCTTCTAATTGCATGCATAGGAAGTGAATCGGCAATCGTTCTCAAAGCCAAATTACATGGTTCTTCTATGTTAATACTCAATACATATAATATTTCATAAAATATTTGATCGATTGGAGATGTTAGGAAATGAACTTATTAGTAGATTTTAGAATCACTCTAAACCTAGATATTCTTTACATCGATAGAAAATTTCAAGAGTTCCACATTTTACTTGTGTGCTCATTCCCTTTGAAAGTTTGATTTAATAAAACAGTCATTCCTTGAGTCTAAGTAGCTAGCTTATATGATTCAATGAACACTTTTGGTTGCTTATTCTCATTGCATTCTTAGTAAATATGTAGGCAAAGTTCTCAACGATGTAGTTTTGGGTTGTTCTATTGTAGCAATCAATATCTTGAAATCTAACACTTGCGACGTAACTAATCTAGTGATTTGAATCTCAAGTTTGGTGATTTGAAGGTTGCATGGATGATTTAAAGGGCATCATTTCAAATAACCATAAAGGTTTCCCATTTTTTATTATTTCAAGCACTCGTGTGCATACAGAATATATAGAGTTCATGTCTATAGTGAATAAGAAAAGAAGGAATCTTCAAAAATAAGGAGGAGTAATTTCTTGATCTGAACATTGCTTATCTAGAGGAAGGGCCTGCATTAAGATACTATTTGATATGATTGAAAGTGTTATACACATACTGTCTATTTTATAGCTACAAAGATTCATTGTCATTGCCATTTTCCATCACGAGATATCTTCACATCTGTACTCATTGATCTGCATACTATAATAGCTCAAAAATGTCGGAATACTTATTCAATTTACTAAGCATCATTCTCAATGTACACTTGATCATTTTTATTGAAGAAATTTGTGATGGGTAGCTCTCTTAGTTAGATACTCCCAAAGGGAATTTGATGAGTTGCTAGTAGCCAAAGAGCTCTGTTTATTTTACTGAACAGGTGTAGAGACCAAAATAGCAAGTCTTAGCTCAGAGTTGAATTTTGTACTTGTATGTTTTGATCCATTGATTAGAGTATCATGCTCAAAAGCACTTAGGTGATTATTTGTGATTATTGGGAAGATCAAGGGGTCTAGTCTACCCTCCACAACTTGTGTTTCTCTGGTGTGAAGCAGGTATTTATAGCACCACTTCATTTCTGGAATCTATCCAATATCTCCCTCAATAATGTCTAAATTATATCAAGAATGCTCTTGATTAAGACTTTCATATATCTAAGTTTCTCTACAACACCCTTCCTAGTCAATGGAGAGAATCCCTATTGAAGTTGTATTCTATAAATGGATTTGATATGATCTTTTCATGTATATGAGGGTCTCTGATGTTGTATGTGGGTCCTTGAAGACTGCTCTGCTGTGAAGTGTATTCCTTTTGTGTCCATGTAACCTACTCGAGCTCAAGCTGTTGAGCCCTTTTGTTTTTTGTTTCCTCCTTGTGGGCTCTTGCCCTTTGTGCTTATGGAGATACCATCATTAATTCAACTTTCTTGTTTTCTCAAAAAAAATGCATGATGATAGATATGAATATGAAGGATTAACAAGCATTATGAGTTTTCGAAGCCATTCAAAGAAAAGGGTGAATGTAAGGGACATGCATTTTGAAAGCCTCCAATCCTGTACAAACTCTGATAAAGATGGAAATAATATATTAGCTAGGGGTGGTAGAAATAAAGTTTCAGTTGAGATTTCTTAGAGTATAACCTTGTTCCTTATCGTCAAATGAATTCAAAGATAGAATTTGGAAAATCTCAAAATTTGAGTAGGATCAAAGACTCCTCCAAAGATTCATAGGTAAGTTTTCAAATTTATGAGCTAAATATGTTAGAGAAAATAATTTCTAGATGGTGTAATCATGCTACACTTTTACTAGTTGGAATAGACCAGAAATTAAGGTAATGCAGATGTCCTTTTTGTGTATTTCCCTTTAGAAATATGATGCTATGAGATAAAAAATCTCTTCGATGGGAGAATACCCTTGACTACTTCCTTCTTTGAAATAGTTGTACTAATTGCATGCATAGGAAGGGAATCGGAAATTGTTCTGAAAGCTAAATTACGTGGTTCTTCTATGTTAGTACTCAATACACTGAATATTTCATAAAATGTTTGATCGATTGGAGATGATAGGAAATGAAGTTATTATTAGATTTTAGAATCACTCTCGACCTAAATATTGTTTACATCGATAGAAAATTTTAAGGGTTCCACATTTTACTTGTGTGCTCATTCCTTTTTAAAGTTTGATTTATTAAAAGAGTCATTCCCCGAGTCTAATTAGTTAGCATATATGATTCAATGAACACTTCTGGTTACTTATTCTCATTGCATCCTTAGTAAATATGTAGGCAAAGTTTCTCAAAGATGTAATTTTGGGTTCTTCTGTTGTAGCAGTCAATATCTTGAGATCTAACACTTGTAGTGTAACTAATCTAGTGAGTTGAATTTCAAGTTTGGTGTTTTCATATTCTTTGATTCGTTCTTTTTAGATTGTGTTTTTCCAGCAAAACATCTAAGATAAGAGCAGAAGACACGAAAAAGACCTGAAGATTATGTATGAGGTAGACGACGAAGGTTGCATGGATAGTTTTAAGGGTGGCATTTCAAATAATTATAAAGGTTTCCCATTTTCTTTTTATTTCAAGAACTCGTGTTCATACAGAATAGATAGAGTTCATGTCTATAGTGAATAAGAAAAGAAGCATTCTTCGAGAATAAGGACGAGTAATTTCTTGATCTGAACATGTCTTATCTAGACGAATGGCCTTCATTAAGATACTGCTTGAAGTAGACTAGTGGATCAATCGAAATATAAAGATGAACTAGTCATACTCATAGTCTACAAATATTTATCTACTTCCTTACATAATAGGCACACAGAAGACCCGGAAGATTTGGACGTACTAAAAAGACTCTTGAAAACCTCAATCATTATAAGAACAGTCCATCACATGCAATAACATGATTACTTTGACAATTAATTCTCAAAGTATCTCCATGGATACATTCTATAACAGGTGAAACAATGCTCGGATGCATTCAAACTTCTGCAGAGATGACGATGGGCAACTGGATCGTACATTGATTACCATGAGCTTTGATGCAACAGAAAAGAACTACGTGCGTAATGGGATGCTGTAGGAGCCGTTTCTATTATTCGTGTGGATTAGAGATCGATCCAAGCATTCGTTAAGCTTTTCCTGCACCATTGAGAAAGTCGAGCTCGTTCTGCATGGCAATCCGAAAGATGTCGAGTGCATTTTCACGATCGAATCCCTTATGGCTATTTATCAAGTGAGCTTGCGCCTTTTCAGTCTTTCCGGAACTTTGATTAGCATCAACCCATACTTTGTATGGATTTCCTTCCTTCACAACGTTCTCGAGCTCACCTGTCAATACTGGCCATAACTTGACACATGCATATGTCGAGATCAAATTGTTCGGGGCATACTCCGTAACCGAAGTCTTTATGGAATCGACATATGTTATAATGTTCTTCCCAGCTTTGGTCTCAATGGCATTCCACCGGTCATATATGGCATTTCCATACCTTTCGTATTTAACACCTGATTCTGCTGCGAAATTCTTGATTTCAAAATCTACTCCCTCTCTATTGCTAGTGCTGACCTCTCTCCATATTCCGCCGACTTCACAACAGTACCATCCATCTTGCAGCATGTATGCGCCATAAAAGTTCTTTAATGAAGGCCTGCACGGTATTATCATTCCAAATCACCCGATGTCTATTGGAACGAGAAAACCACTGTGATTCATATTCTAGCGTAGGGTAATTCATGTATGACTATATACGTACATGTATACACACGCAGTGGAGAGGTGGGGAGGGAGAGTAATATATATATATATATATATATATATATATATATATATATATATATATTGTCAATATCTATGATTCATACTGTGGCACAGTGTAGTGCATGTATGAATCTATACGTACATACATGATAAATATTCATTGCAGGTACACACATAAAGACAGAGTTGGGGGGGGGGGGGGGGGGGGGGTTGGTTGTGTGCTAAAAAATATGGGAAAATGTCGATGACAAGCAAACCTCTGTGTGTGTGAGAGAGAGAGAGAGGAGAGAGAGAGAGAGACGGGGGGGGGGGGATGGGTTATGAATTGAAGAAAAACGTTGATGAGAAGCCAAGCAGGTCGAGAAGATCACTTGACTGGTTCCATAGAGAATCAGCCAAAGTCTCTGAAAAACGTGCAGAGAGGATAATGATGATTATGATAAGAGGATAATGATGATTATGATAGAAAAAAAAAATCAAACACATTGCAGAGCTGAATACAGAAGGCTTAGAGGGCTACCAATTTCGGCAGCCATTGAGCAATAGGATGAATGTAGTTCGTACAGTTATCACCAGGATGTACAGGTTCGACCTATCATCAGTTGCATTACAATCAGTGTTACTCGTGTAGAGAGAGAGAGAGAGACCACCGAGCATTCGAAGGACCAGCTGTGTAATGCGCATAAAGATGGATCAATCTCTGGCAAACGCTCAAGACTGAATGGACAGTTGATTGCATGCACTCTCAAAGCATTTATATAGTGTTATAAGTTAGAAACCGAAATTATGATGTACACAACCTTGACCATGTCAATGATCTTATTGTACTATCATTATTTTTTTTTGGTTTTTATAGAGGAAATGCAGCAGAAGTTTAATATTTCTTTGCTTGAAGGATATACACAACCTTGACCGAAAGTATTAAATACAAATCCTTGACCATATCCATGACCTTATTGTTGTGTCATTTTAACATTAGTATATATTTTTTCTTTTGTTTGTTTAGAGGAAGTTCAACAGAAGTTTAATCCTTCTTTGCTCGAATGATATACACAACCTTCACCGAAACTATGAAATACACAATCTTGAACATATTCATGACCTTATTGTTGTATCATTTTATTATTATTAGTTATTTTTTTCTTTTCCTTTAAAGAGGGATTTCAGCAGTTCAGCAGAAGTTTAATCTCTCTTTTTTTTTTTGAACATGTCCATCATCTTATTCAAATTTCTTTTAAGAGGAAGTTCAGAAAAAAATTAATCTTTCTTTGCTTGAATTAAATTAATCTTTCCATATTCTATAAAACAGGCGTTAACACTGCAAAACGATACAACGATGTTATTACACTGTTCTTGTTGCGAACGGAATTCTGCTTTTATTAAGAGAGAGAGAGAGAGAGAGTTCCGTGTGCGTGTTCTTTTCTGTTGTCGCTATTATTATCATTATATTATTATAATTAGTATTCCTATCATCATCATTTTATGAATGTCGTTATTTCAACGCTTGCTGTCATCATCGTCCTGGACACCTCATTGTGCTTATCCTCATGAAACACTAGTTTTGATACACTAGTTTTGATATTTAGAGGACATCCAATATTTAGATACCACCCTCAACCAATTACTTGTATTCTCAATAATATTTCTCATCTAAACAGTTATTCTAGTCCATCTAAGCTACGATAGATTCGTGAAATGCGGCGCTTTAGCATGTGCAGTAGTACTGCATGCATGTGATTCTTCCAAAAGACACCACCATCGTAGAAACTTGTACAAAGTCCATTCGTTAGACTTTTCCGTAGCAAGTTGTGGAGTTTCGCTCATCTTGTGATGATTCTGGATCCAAAAGCAAAGCAACTCTCGCTACGTATAAATGTCGTTGATAACATCTGTCCAAATTTTCCTTGCTCAAATTCACTAACATCAAAACAACATTGGCACATTCTGACGTGCATCTTGCCGCGATATGTAAACATCTCCTATCTGTAAGTTGCATAAACTAACTCTGGACATAATTCGGCATTCAATACTTGTAGGGGCTACTCTTTTCATGTTCGTGTACGTGAGAAATTGAACATTAGGAAATTCATCATTATTTTCATTTTTCTAGACCATGTCCTCTTTTCCTTTGGAAATTGTGAAGTATCCCATTTTTTGCTTGCATCAAACGAAACACTTTCTCATAGGTAGTCTTTTGCTCTTCTAAACTTCAAATTCTTACAATAATTGAGATCTATATTCTTTATTGACTTAGAAAATACAAGTAATGGAAGACGATATTGTTAAATATACTCAATAGTCCACTTTCAAGCTATCACAAATATTCCATGCTAGTTTGACTTGTAAGGCTCAAGTATGAGGACAAGCGAATGTGAGAGCCTAAGCATTTGTGGAAGCCTAAGTTTCAAGTTAGATGAGATCTATATGTGACCGCTTATGGTAATTGATGATTCTTGTCAGCCTAGCCATTATGATAGATAGGGCATAAGCTTTGTGAAGTCGGGTTGCCATTCAAGGTGAACTAAAGGCCTTGTGGTGTTGCACGGTTTCTGCATTTCACCTCAATGGGAGGGGTGCATAGAGGGGCTTGCCATCTTCTATGAGGTCTCTCGAGATTGTCCCCTTAGCCCATAGGGACTGTAGGGCAGAGATGGTAGGATTTCTTGTTGTGGAGATACCATGGGATTGTATAGTTTGCATACTATTTTGTTTATCTCCACTATGTTTATCGATGGTAACTACAATTATAAAGACTATATAAGCATGTCCCATGTGTAGCTTTGCACAACATGGCACACTAGTAAAGCCTTCATCTAGAATCTGATGATATCTCCATCTAATGTCCATCTAATAATGAAACTCATTTATAACTCGAAAACCAAAAGTATGATGTACACAACCTTGACCATGTCCATGACCTTATTGTACAATCATTTTTTTTTATGGAGGAAGTTCAGAAAAAGTTTAATCTTTCATTGCTTCAATGATATACACAACCTTGATCGAAACTATGAAATACACATCCTTGACCATATCCATGACCTTAATGTTGTATCATTTTATTATTAGTATTTTTTTTTCTTGTTTTTCTAAAACGAAGTTCAGCAGAATTTTAAGCTTTCTTTGCTTGAATGTATACACAACCTTGACTGAAAGTATGATGTACACAACAAGTCATCCACATAAATGCATACATAGACACACATGTCATCTACATGTTTTACATAAAGTGAAGGATCAGCATGACTCGCTGTGTATTTGTGCAACATAAGATACTTTACCAACCTTGCATTCCATGCTCTTGGTGCCTGTTTAAGACCATATAATGACTTCTTTAACTTGCATACATGATCAGGACATTTTGCATCCACATAACCATCTGGTTGTGACATATACACTTCTTCATTTAACTTACCATTAAGAAAGGCATTCTTTATATCGAGTTGATATATATTCGACCTTTTACTTGCAGCTAAAGCCAACAAAGTTCTCACCATTGCCATGTTTTCTATTGGACTAAATGTTTCCTCATAGTCCAATCCTTGATTTTGATTATATCCTTTTGCTACAAGTCTAGCCTTATATCTTGACACACTACCATCACTATTTGTTTTAATCTTAAAAACCCACTTGCAACCAATTACCTTTTGTTTTCGTGTCTTTGGAACTGAATTCCAAGTCTTGTTATCTTGTAGTGCTTCCATTT
This sequence comes from Ceratopteris richardii, assembly GCA_020310875.1. Taxonomy (NCBI): domain Eukaryota; kingdom Viridiplantae; phylum Streptophyta; class Polypodiopsida; order Polypodiales; family Pteridaceae; genus Ceratopteris; species Ceratopteris richardii. The sequence continues at coordinate 12,894,617 of CM035431.1, read as the reverse complement.
CTTCTCTCATTGCTTTCTCCCACTTTTCATCTCCTTTTGCCTCATCATAACATGTGGGTTCATTTTCCTGCTCAACTTTTGTCATAAAAGTAGTATGAGTCTTCATGAAAGATTCATAAGTATACCTTTGAAGTTGCTTACTCACTCTTGAAGTTCTTCTTACCTCCAATGTAGATGCTCTTCCTTTCTTATTAGGAACCTTTGATGATTCTCCATACTCGCATACATCACTAATTTCCTCTCCTTCATCATTAACTTCAACAAGTCTGAGTTTACCTTTACTTTTAACACTTGGAGGTGACTCTTCCCTTAATCTTCCATTGAAAGGTAGCTCTCTTTCTTCATTCAAACCACTTTTCTCATCACTTAAACTCCTTGTGGGCTGAGGTAAGCACTCATCTCCTTCACCTGTATCTTCTTCATCTCCATTTATGACCTGCAAACATTTCTTATCTACATACCTTGAAAGTGATTCATCAAAATTTACATCTCTTGAAACAACCACCTTATTGGTATGAGAATTATAACATCTATATCCTCTTTGAGTATCTACATAACCAATAAATATACACTTTTCTGTATTCACATCAAGTTTTGATCTCACTTCACTAGGTACATGTACATAACATACCCAACCAAATACTTTCAAATGAATTACACTTGGTTTCCTTCCATGCCATACCTGATATGGTGTCAAATGATGAACTCCAGCATTAGGAACTCTATTCATAATGTACACACTTGTGCTAACAGCTTCAGCCCAAAAAAGAATTAGGCAAACACATATCCTTTAGTATGTTTCTAGATGCTTCTGCTATGATTCTGTTTCTTCTTTCTGCGACTCCATTTTGTTGTGGAGTATACCTGCATGTAACTTCTCTTTTGATACCTTCATCATACAAAAAACCAGTAAAAGCTTGAGAGAAATACTCTCCCCCTCCATTGGATCTTAGCTTCTTAACATATCTTCCAATTTGCTTCTCGACAAATGATTTAAAATTTTTGAAACAATCAAAGACTTCACTCTTATGTTTAATGAAATACACAAATGTTATTCTAATATGATCATCAATGAATGATATATAGTACTTATTACCAGCCAAGGATGACTCTTTAGTTGGACCCCATACGTCCATGTGTATAAGGTCTAGCAATCCACTGCTTACATAGCTTGAATGCTTGAAAGGTTGTCTACTCTGCTTACCCATTTGACATGCTTCACAAAGATGCACCATATGTTGCTTAGTAAGATCAAGTAATCCTTCAACAATCCTCTTCCTTGATAGCTCCTTTAACTTGTGTATATTCATGTGTCCAATCCTTTTGTGCCATAGATCAAGCTGTGCTATTTGATGCATACCATAAGAGAAATAGTTTGTATGATTTGGGTTTACCTTGAATGTAAACAATCTACCTTGTTTTTGACCTCTAGCAATTAATCTCCTTTGCTTTGGATCTTGCATGAAGGAACCTGCATGATTAAATCTTATTTGTAAACCTTTTTCTACCATTTGACGAACTGACATCAAGTTCTTAGTGATCGTTGGCACATAAAGTACATCCTTCAAGCAATTTGTCTTGCTCTTATCTTGCATGACAACATCTCCAACCTGCATAATCTTATGTGTTGTATCATCTCCTATTTCAACATGACCTTTACATGAAGGATTATGCATATTAGAAAACCATGAAGCATCATGTGACAAATGGTTAGAACAACCAGTATCTACATACCATACAATACTATTGCAATTCATCTTAATTTCTACATTCATCATAAGAAGAGAATCATAGTCTGCACTTTTAACTTCAACTGCATAACCTCCTTGTTGTTTACCTGTTCTTGAATAGCCTCCTCTTTGATTACCAGCTTGATTATTTTCATTGTGATAACAATCTTTGGCATAGTGTCTATACCTTCCACATATATAGCAATTGTTGTTATCTTCACTCCTTTGTCTTTGACTGTAGTTGTAGTAGCCTCTCGTACCTCTAGCACTTGATCTTCCTCTTCCTCTTGTGTTGAAGAAGCCACTTGAAGTCCCTTGATCATCGCTCATTCTTCCTCGACCTCTATTTGAACCTCTTCTACCTCTGTTTTCGCCTCTTGATGATCCTACATAAAGGTCTTGTCCTTGAGATCCTTTTTTATTTGAAGTAGAACCATTTAGTTTCATCTCCTCCGTGACCATGAGAGCAACAAGCTGATCAAAGTCTGGTAATTCTCCTCTAACATAAACTGAAGTAATGAATGGTTTCAATCTCTTATTATCCTTGACTCCGTTGAAAGTATGTGCAACCAAGTCGTCATCCTCCACATGAGCTTGAATTGATCCTAGTTGATCTGCAATCTCTTTAACCTTCAACAAGTAATCATTGACCGATGTCCTTGTATCTTTCTTTATGTTATTCAACTCATTTTTTAATTGAATCTTCCTTGCTCTTGTACCTATAGCATACAACCTTTCCAATGCAAGCCAAACATCTCTACTTGTGTCTAGATCTTGTATGTGTCCTACCATTCAATCTTTGAATATTTTGTGATAAAATGAATATAACCATTTTGTCTCTTTCATTCCAAAGTCTAAACTCCCTCAAATGTTTCTCATTTGGATCCTCTGGTAATATAGGTTTGATATCTGTTCCATCAATCAAACCATACAAGCCTCTACCTTGCAAGTATGCTATGATTCTAAATCGCCATGCTTGATAGTTGTTCTTATCAAGCTTCTCTATTTGTGCATGTTGATCACGCATTCTCTAAATACTAAACATCCTCCTTTTGTATATGTGTGATACGAAGAAGTATGAGATTTACCTTTATAATAAAGTTTATGCACATTTCTTTGCTTGAATGATGCTTGAGATGCTTCCTTGATATCTCCTTCTACCTTTGTGTAGTGTCGATGATGAAGCGCTGCTCCAATAACTCTAATACCAATGTTGGAGTTTATTGACCTCCAAAGTATAGCTAGAAGTAGGTGGAACCCCCTAGGAATAAGATGGCCTTCTCACAAACTTCATCACAGAAAACAAGTCATGCTTGCAGAGTTAGTGTTCTCTACTAGCTTATAATTTTTTAAAACTATTTTAACCACATATACTACAGACCAAGAGCTTTCCAATGATCCAAAGAAAACACTAGTTGGATAAGTACACAAGGAGATATGACCTCTACAAGTTGGAGGTTTAATGTAGAGCTTCAGGAGGGGTGAAACCCGAGAACACACACTACTTGCAGAGAGTACTACTCTCACCTAACAAATCCAATGATTATGAAAATTGATAGTATGAAAGTAGATAGTAAGATCTTTTCAATGAGCTATGAAACATGTAATTTGGATATATAATGAGTGAGATACAAGCTCTACAATATCTTCATACAAAACTACAGCAGCGTAGAGATACACATATGACTCTCTTGGACTTCCCACAAGATCACGACTTCTCTCCTCTTTTTATAGCATGGGGAACTAATCTAAAACCTTTCTAATACATCTAAATTAGTTTTAGACACTTGTGTGGAAATATTACATGACTCAAGTGCTCAAATGAGCAAAGTATTGATGGACTTTGAGAACTAGCCATATCGACCTTCTACTAGGACACCACTGCAGCTCCCTTGTGACTCACTAATTTGACTCACCATGTTCTAGACCTGACGTGGTATTTAGGCTATATTTGATGAATAGTATGAGCCCTCTTGAAGTAATTGAAGACTTCCCAAATGTATTTACATAATTTGAAACTTGTACCATACATAAAACAAATGTTCGCAACACACACATCATATGTTTTATTTTTTGATATTAATGTATAGCAATTGAATCTATAGATTGCTTTGGATGTAAGAATCTACTCCCTCTTTATTTTTGTAGTTTACCAATTTCCATGTGTGGCTCAGTTTACATTACCAAAACCATCTTGCATAATCTGGATGTCCTTAAAGTTTAGTTCTAGGCTTCCCTCCTAAAAGCCTCCAATAAAACCTATTGTTTATGGGTATATGGTACTATTTTAAAACATATAATGTAACTTAGAGTCATTTTCTATGCCTACATTGTTGTCTATCATGTTAAGAATTACAAATCTAGTGCATGCTTTGAGGAAATTCCTATAATAGCATATTGCATTGCTTATATGAATGTATATTGTATTGCTTATTCCATAGACTTTGATGATATTTGGGTGTGCCTTATCAAAAGGAATGTTCGTCAGTTTTCCTTGGAACACCACAAGTCTTCAAATGGCCATTCCCTATGGGACATTATTATTTCCCCTCATCCCTTTTTTGAATCTGTAAGCCCTTTAGGCTGTAGGCTTTGGAAGGCGTGGATGGATGTCAAGAAAACTTGTTGTCCTAGTGATAAGTTCTTTCTTCACTTTGATTTTTGTCTATAGAAAAGCATTTGGATTGGGTGGATTTTCCTTGGGAACAACTCTAATGTTGGAGTAAAAGATCATAAATGCGAGGGAAAGGGTTTCTCTTCCTACACTGACTTCACTATGAATGGTGAGATCATTCTTGATTCTACAATAATGGAATCTACTCATATTTCCCCTATTTGTCTACAAGTTATGATAAAGCACAAAGAAATGCTGCGGGAAAAGCTCTAACAATGCTCCTCATGTAGACCTGTTCAACTATCTATTATGGCCCAAGATATGCTCTAGAAGTATAAAACGAATAAAGGATATGTCTTGAAGATTCTCCACTAGAAGAATTCCAAATGGCAAGTGAAATGTTATGCTAATCAATGGCACCATAGATTCCTTTGTTTCTGGGCTTTCCCAAACATCAAAGAGTCCTTTCTTTAGTGGCTTATCACAATGGTGTCTAGTGTGGCTCAATGATCAAGAAAGTTGATATTAATGATATAATTGTGTATTTTGTGGCATTGTGGAGGACTTGCCACACATCTTCTACAACTGCAAACATGCAAAGGTCTTTTGGAAAGTGGTACAACCTCTTTGCCTCAAGCTCAACATTTCATTGAGCTATAAAGAGTTTCTAGTTGGATCTTGCATCAAAATGGATAGTGCTCCCTAGAACTTATGGAGACCTCAAATTTTATGGTTTACCTGGAAGACCAGGAATGATTTTGTGTTGAACAAGGGGAAAAAGATCTTTGAGTATTCTTTTATCCAAGGTTTCGAAGACAGTGTTGTGAAGTGTCTGATCTCTATCAAGAATGCTCTTAATGAATACTTCCATATATCTAAGCTGCTCTGGGACACCCCTCCAAGTGAATGGAGAGAATCCTTGCTAAAGTTGTATTCTAGAAATAGATTTTATATGATCTTTTCATGTATGTAAGGATCTCTGATGTTGTATGGTGGTCCGAGAAGACTTCTTTGCTTTGAACTATATTCCCCTTGTCTCCATGTAACCTCCTTTTGCTTTGTCTATTGAGCCCTTTTGTTTTATGTTCCCTCCTCATGGACTCTTGCCCTTTGTACTTTTACATATACCATCATTATTTCATCTTTCTTTTGTTCTCAAAAAACCAAAAGCATGATAGATAAGAATATGAAGGATTAACAAGCCTTATGATTTTTCAAAACCATTGAGAGAAAAGGGTGAATGTAATATACTTATTGATTTTTGAAGCCTCCAATCTTGTACGAACTTTGACAAAGGTGGAAATAATAGATTAGCAAGAGGTGGTAGAAATAAAGTTTTACTTGAGAGTTTTCAGACTATAACCTTGTTCCACATAGTCGAATGAATTCAAAGACATAATTCCAAAAATCTAAAACTTCCAATACGATCAAAGACTCCTCCAAGGATTCACAGATAAGTTTTCAAATTTATGAGCTAAAGATGTTAGAGGAAAATAATTTTCAGATGGTACGAACATGCTAAATTTTTACTAATTCGAATAGACCAGAAATTAAGGTAATCCCAGATGTCCTTTTTGAGTATTTACCTTTAGAAATATGCTGCTATGAGAGACCAGAAATTAAGGTAATCCCAGATGTCCTTTTTGAGTATTACCTTTAGAAATATGATGAGAGAGTACCATAGAGTACTTCCTTCTTTAAATTAGGTCTTCTAATTGCATGCATAGGAAGTGAATCGCCAATCGTTCTCAAAGCCAAATTACATGGTTCTTCTAAGTTAATACTCCATAGATATAATATTTCATAAAATATTTGATCGATTGGAGATGTTAGGAAATGAACTTATTAGTAGACTTTAAAATCACTCTAAACCTAGATATTCTTTACATCGATAGAAAATTTCAAGAGTTCCACATTTTACTTGTGTGCTCATTCCCTTCGAAAGTTTGATTTAATAAAACAGTCATTCCTTGAGTGTAAGTAGCTAGGTTACATGCTTCAATGAACACTTTTGGTTGCTTACTCTCATTGCATTCTTAGTAAATATGTAGGCAAAGTTCTCAAAGATGTAATTTTCGGTTGTTCTATTGTAGCAATCATATCTTGAAATATAACACTTGCGACGTAACTAATCTAGTGATTTGAATCTCAAGTTTGGTGATTTGAAGGTTGCATGGATGATTTAAAGGGCATCATTTCAAATAACCATAAAGGTTTCACATTTTTTATTATTTAAAGCACTCTTGTGCATACAGAATATATAGAGTTCATGTCTATAGTGAATAAGAAAAGAAGGAATCTTAAAAAATAAGGAGGAGTAATTTCTTGATCTGAACATCGCTTAACTAGAGGAAGGGCCTACATTAAGATACTATTTGATATGATTGAAAGTGATATAGGTTTCACATACTGTCAGATTTCAAGATATTGACTGCTACAACAGAAGAACCCAAAATTACATCTTTGAGAAACTTTGCCTACATATTTACTAAGGATGCAATGAGAATAAGTAACTAGAAGTGTTCATTGAATCATATATGCTAACTAATTACACTACAACAGAAGAACCCAAAATTACATCTTTGAGAAACTTTGCCTACATATTTACTAAGGATGCAATGAGAATAAGTAACTAGAAGTGTTCATTGAATCATATATGCTAACTAATTACACTCGGGGAATGACTGTTTTATTAAATCCAACTTTAAAAGGGAATGAGCACACAAGTAAAATGTGGAACCCTTGAAGTTTTCTATCGATGTAAACAATATTTAGATCGAGAGTGATTCTAAAATCTAATAATAACTTCATTTCCTATCATCTCCAATCGATCAAACATTTTATGAAATATTAAGCGTATTGAGTATTAACATAGAAGAACCACGTAATTTAGCTTTCAGAACGATTGCCGATTCCCTTCCTACGCATGCAACTAGTACAACTAATTCAAAGAAGGAAGTAGTCAAGGGTATTCTCCCATCGAAGAGATTTTTTATTTCATAGCACCATATTTCTAAAGGGAAATACACAAAAAGGACATCTGCATTACCTTAATTTCTCGTCTATTCCAACTAGTAAAAGTTTAGCATGATTACACCATGTAAAATTATTTTCCTCTAACATGTTTAGCTCATAAATATGAAAACTTACCTATGAATCTTTGGAGGAGTATTTGATCCTACTCGAAGTTTGAGATTTTCCAAATTCTATCTTTAAATTCTTTGATGATAAGGAACAAGGTTATACTCTGAGAAATCTCAACTGAAACTTTATTTCTACCACCCCTAGCTAATCTATAATTTCCATCTTTATCAGAGTTTGTACAAGATTGGGGGCTTTCAAAATGCATGTCCATTACATTCACCCTTTTCTTTGAATGGCTTCGAAAACTCATAATGCTTATTTATCCTTCATATTCATATCTATCATGCATTTTTTTGAGAAAACAAGAAAGTTAAATGAATGATGGTATCTCCATAAGTACAAAGGGCAGGAGCCCACAAGGAGGAAACAAAAAACAAAAGGGCTCAACAGCTTGAGCTCGAGTAGCATGGACACAAAAGGAATACACTTTAGAGCAGAGCAGTCTTCTAGGAACCACATACAACATCAGAGACCCTCATATACATGAAAAGATCATATCAATAGGGATTCTCTCCATTGACTAGGAAGGGTGTCGTAGAGCAACTTAGTTATATGAAAGTCTTTATCAAGAGCATTCTTGATATAGTTTAGACATTATTGAGGGAGATATTGGATAGATTCCAGAAATGAAGTGGTGCTATAAATACCTGCTTCACACGAGACAAACACAAGTTGTGGAGGGTAGATTAGACCCCTTGAGCTTCCGAATAATCAAAAATAATCACCTAAGTGCTTTTGAGCATGATACTCTAATCAATGGATCAAAACATATAAGTACAAAATTTAACTCTGAGCTAAGACTTGCTATTTTGGTCTCTACACTTGTTCAGTAAAATAAACAGAGCTCTTTGCCTACTAGCAACTCATCAAATTCCCTTTGGGAGTATCTAAATAAGAAAGCTACCCATCACAAGTTTCTTCAATAAAAATGATCAAGTGTACACTGAGAATGATGCTTAGTAAATTGAATAAGTATTCCAACATTTTTGAGCTATTATAGTATGCAGATCAATGAGTACAAATGTGAAGATATCTCGTGATGGAAGATGGCAATTACAATGAAGGTTGAGAAGATCACTTGATTGGTTCCATAGAAAATCAGCCAAAGTCTCTGAAAAACGTGCAGAGAAGATAATGATTATTATGATAGAAAAAAAAAAATCAAACACATTGCAGAGCTGAATACAGAAGGGTTAGAGGGCTACCAGTTTCGACAGCCATTGAGCAATAGGATGAACGTAGTTCGTACAGTTATCACGAGGACGTACAGGTTCAACCTATCATTAGTTGCATTACAATCAGTGTTATTCGTGTAGAGAGAGAGAGAGACCAGCTGTGTAATGTGCATAAAGATGGATCAATCTCTGGCAAACGCTCAAGAATGAATGGACGGTTGATTGCATGCACTCTCAAAGCATTTATATAGTGTTTGTCATCTGCCACTTGCACGATGTAAGTACCCCCGTGGATTTAATAATGAAACTTAGCTATAAGTTAGAAACCGAAAATATGATGTACAAAACCTTGACCATGTCAATGCAGCAGAAGTTTAATATTTCTTTGCTTGAATGATATACACAACCTTGACCGAAAGTATTAAATCTACATCCTTGACCATATCCATGACCTTATTGTTGTGTCATTTTTACATTAGTATATATTTTTTCTTTTGTCTGTTTAGAGGAAGTTCAACAGAAGTTTAGTCCTTCTATGCTCGAATGATATACACAACCTTCACCGAAACTATGAAATACACAATCTTGAACATATTCGTGACCTTATTGTTGTATCATTTTATTATTATTAGTTTTTTTTTTCTTTTCCTTTAAAAAGGAATTTCAGCAGAACGGGTATAGTATAATGGTACCTTCGATATTCTATAAAACAGGCGGTAATACTGCAAGGAGGTACAACGATGACCACTCAAAAACCGAAAGTATGATATACACAGCCTTGAACATGCCCATGATCTTATTATCACTAGATTTGCGTATTTCTTTTATTAAAAGGAAGTTCAGCAGAAGTTTAATCTCTCTTTTTTTTTGTTTTGAACATGTCCATCATTTTATTCTTATTGTATTATGATTTGATTATCAGTATATTTATGTTTCTTTTAAGAAAAGTTCAGAAAAAATTTAATCTTTCTTTGCTTGAATTAAGTGAACGTATCATGCAACCTTCCATATTCTATAAAACAGGCGTTAACACTGCAAAACGATACAACGATGTTATTACACTGTTCTTGTTGCGAACGGAATTCTGCTTTTATTAAGAGAGAGAGAGAGTTCCGTGTGCGTGTTCTTTTCTGTTGTCGCTATTATTATCATTTTAATAAATATTATAAGTATATTATTATAATTAGTATTCCTATCATCATCATTTTATGAATGTCAATTTTTCAACGCTTGCTCTCATCATCGTCCTGGACACCTCATTGTGCTTATCCTCATGAAACACTAGTTTTGATATTTAGAGGACATCCAATATTTTGTAGCCCACTTAATTATGATTTGTCCCTTTGCTACTTGCCACCCTCATTAAAACAGTTATTCTAGTCCATCTAAGCTACGATAGATTCGTGAAATGCGGCGCTTTAGCATGTGCAGTAGTACTGCATGCATGTACAAAGTCCACTCTCCTTATACTTTTCCGTAGCAAGTTGTGGAGTTTCGCTCATCTTGTGATGATTCTGGATCCAAAAACAAAGCAACTCTCGCTACGTATAAATGTCGTTGATAACATCTGTCCAAATTTTCCTTGCTCAACTTCACTAACATCAAAACAACATTGGCACATTCTGACGTGCATCTTGCCGCGATATGTAAACATCTCCTATCTGTAAGTTGCATAAACTAACTCTGGACATAATTCGGCATTCAACACTTGTAGGGCCTACTCTTTTCAAGTTCGTGTACGTGAGAAATTGAACATTAGAAAATTCATCATTATTTTCATTTTTTTAGACCATGTCCTCTTTTCCTTTGGAAATTGTGAAATATCCCACTTTTTGCTTGCATCAAACGAAACACTTTCTCATAGGTAGTCTTTTGCTCTTCTAAACTTCAAATTCTTACAATAATTGAGATCTATATTCTTTATTGACTTAGAAAATACAAGTAATGGAAGACGATATTGTTAAATACACTCAATAGTCCACTTTCAAGCTATCACAAATGTTCCATGGTGGTTTCACTTGTAAGGCTCAAGTATGAGGACAAGCGAATGTGAGAGCCTAAGCATTTGTAGAAGCCTAAGTTTCAAGTTAGATGAGATCTATATGTGACCGCTTATGCTAATTGATGATTCTTGTCAGCCTAGCCATTATGATAGATAGGGCATAAGCTTTGTGAAGTCGGGTTGCCATTCAAGGTGAAAATAAAGGCCTTGTGGTGTTGAACGGTTTCTGCATTTCACCTCAATGGGAAGGGCGCATAGAGGGGCTTGCCATCTTCTATGAGGTCTCTGGAGATTGTCCGCTTGGCCCATAGGGATTCTGGGGCAGAGATGGTAGGACTTCTTGTTGTGGAGATATCGTGGGATTGCATATTTTGCATACTATTTTGTCTATCTCCTCTATATTTATCTATGGTAACTACAATTATAAAGACTATATAAACATGTCCCATGTTTAGCTTTGCACAACATGGCACACTAATAAGCCCTTCATCTAGAATCTGATGAGATCTCCATCTAATGCCCATCTAATAATGAAACTTAGTTATAACTCAAAAACCGAAAGTATGATGTACACAACCTTGACCATGTCCATGACCTTATTGTACAATCATTTTTTTAATTTTTCTTTAATAGAGGAAGTTCAGAAAAAGTTTAATCTTTCTTTGCTTCAATGATATACACAACCTTGAACGAAAGTATGAAATACACATCCTTGACCATATCCATGACCTTAATGTTGTATCATTTTATTATTAGTATTTTTTTTTCTTGTTTTTCTAAAAGGAAGTTCAGCAGAATTTTAAGCTTTCTTTGCTTGAATGTATACACAACCTTGACTGAAAGTATGATGTACACAACCTTGACCATTTCCATGAACTGATTGTAGTATCATTTTACTATTAATATTTTTTTTTTTGTTCATAGAGGAAGTTCCATACAAGTTTAATATTTCCTAACTTTAATCTTTTTTTGCTTTATTGATATACACAACCTTGACCAATACTATGATGTAAAAAACCTTGATCATATCCACGACCTTATTGTCGTATCATTTATTATTAGTATTTCTTTTTGTTTTTTTAAGTGGAAGTTAGGCAGAAGTTTAATCTTTCTTCGCTTGAATGATATACACGGCCTTGGCCAAAAGTATGATGTACACAACCTTGACCATATCCATGACCTTATTTCTGTATCCGTTGATTATTGGTGTTTATTATATTGTTTTCTTAAATAGGAAGTTCAGCCGAACGGGGATGGTATGATGTTACCTTGAATATTCTATGAAAGAGGCATTAATACTCCAAGGCGGTACAATGATAACCACCCAAAAAACTGAAATTATGATATACACAATCTTGAACATGTCCATGATCTTATTATCAGTACATCCATGGTTTTTTTTTATGTATGTATGCATATGTATGCATGTATGTGTATGTCTCTCTATGTGTGTGTGTATGCATATATATGTGTGTATGTGTATGTGTATATGCGTGTGTATGTGTGTATGCATGTAAGCATGTCTGTATGCATATGCATGTGCATTATGTACGCATATGTATGCATGTTTCTATATGTGTATGAATGCATGTAAGTATGTATGTATGCACATGCATATGCATTATGTATGCATATGTATAATTGTATGTGTATGTGTGTGTGTGTATGTCTCTTAAGTGTCTGTGTGTATGCATATATATCTGTGTCTGTGTATGTGTGTAAGCGTATGTATGTGTGTGTATGAATTTAAGCATGTATCTACGCATATGCATGTGCATTGGGTATACATATGTTTGCATGTGTGTGTATGCATGTAAGTATGTATGTATGCATATGTAATCATGTATGTGTATGTGTGTGTGTATGTCTCTCTACACGTGTGTGTGTGTATGCATATATGTGTGTGTATGTGTCTATGTGTGTGTCCGTGTTTGTATGTGTGTGTGTCTATCTGTGTATGTGTGTTTGTCTATGTGTGTATGTGTATATGTAATGTGTGTATATACGTGTGTACCTATATATATGTGTCTGTATGCATGTGTATGTGTGTGTAAATGTGTGTGGATGTGTGTGTGTGTGCATGTAACTGTGTATGTGTCTACGTGTGTGTATGTGTGTGTGTGTGTGTGTCTATGTGTGTATGTGTGTGTGTCTATGTGTGTATGCATGTGTCTATGTGTGTATATATGTGTGTGTGTATGCATGTGTATGTGTGTATGTAAATTAGTGTGTGTGTGTGTATGTGTGTATGTCTATGTGTATGTGTCTATGTCTATGTGTGTATATGTGTGTATGTATGCATATGTATGTGTGTGTGTGTGTAAATCTGTGTGTGTATGTGTGTGTGTATGTTGCTTCACGGGATGAGCTTTTCTCTCTCTCTCTCTCTCTCTCTCTCTCCCCTTCTCTCTCTCTCTATCTCTCTCTCTCCCGCATCCAAATCCAGGCAAAAATGTGCCAAGAGAAATTGATTTTATTTTTAGCACTGTAGAGTGTCACTTATACAATGCTGTGGAACACTAGGATGTCACTTATGCGATGCTCGAGCATCACATTCAATTTTGCAACGTTGTTAAGAGCATCGCTGCTTAGTAATGCTATTTACAATGCATAGTTTTTGTGTCACATAAACAATGCTAATATCCATTATGTGATGACATCTGTTTTATAAAAAACACGCATGTTGCCTATGCGATTGTAGTGCGGACATACACCATCCCTTCCTTTCTTCACACCAACCGTTCGAGAAGTAGAGCATTGTTAAGCACGACTTGGTGAACATCATATGGCCACTACTCAACAGTTAACATGGGAGCTTGTCTTCCCATAGGTGTCGGGTTCGAATCTGGGGCCTGAGCAGGTCTGCCACATTTTGACCTTTATTCAATACACAAGACTGGAGAGCATCATTCTTGGTAGCTTTGTCCGTATCTCTAGAGAGCATCATTCTTGGTAGCTTTGTCCGTATCTCTCTGTCTCTCTCTCCCTCTCACTCACCCTCCTCCTCCACACCCCCTCCCGCCCACCCACCCGCCCACCCTCCCCCTCCACACCCCCTCCCGCTCACCCACCCGCCTACCCTCCCTCTCCACACACCCTCCCACCCTCCCCCGCCCACCTTCCCCCTCCACACCCCCTCCCGCCCACCCACCCGCCCACCCTCCCTCTCCACACACCCTCCCACCCACCCGCCCACCCTCCTCCTCCACACCCCCTCCCGCCCACCCACCCACCCACCCTCCCTCTCCACGCACCCTCCCACCCACCCACCCACCCTCCTCCTCCACACCCCCTCCCGCCCACCCACCCACCCACCCTCCCTCTCCACGCACCCTCCCACCCACCCGCCCACCCTCCTCCTCCACACCCCCTCCCGCCCACCCATCCGCCCACCCCCCCTCCACACCCCCTCCCGCCCACCCACCCGCCCACCCTCCCTCTCCACGCACCCTCCCACCCACCCGCCCACCCTCCTCCTCCACACCCCCTCTCGCCCACCCACCCGCCCACCCGCCCACCCTCCCCCTCCACACCCCCTCCTGCCCACCCACCCGCCCACCCTCCCTCTCCACGCACCCTCCCACCCACCCGCCCACCCTCCTCCTCCACACCCCCTCCCACCCACCCACCCACCCACCCTCCCTCTCCACACACCCTCCCTCTCCACACACCCTCCCACGCACCCTCCCACCCTCCTCCTCCACACCCCCTCCTGCCCACCCACCCGCCCACCCTCCCTCTCCATGCACCCTCCCACCCACCCGCCCACCCTCCTCCTCCACACCCCCTCCCGCCAACCCACCCGCCCACCCTCCCCCTCCACACCCCCTCCCGCCCACCCTCCCTCTCCACGCACCCTCCCACCCGCCCGCCCACCCTCCTCCTCCACACCCCCTCCCGCCCACCCACCCGCCCACCCTCCCTCTCCACACACCCTCCCATCCACCCGCCCACCCTCCTCCTCCACACCCCCTCCCGCCCACCCACCCACCCACCCTCCCTCTCCATGCACCCTCCCACCCACCCGCCCACCCTCCTCCTCCACACCCCCTCCCGCCCACCCACCCTCTCCCTCCACGCACCCTCCCACCCACCCGCCCACCCTCCTCCTCCACACCCCCTCCTGCCCACCCACCCGCCCACCCTCCCCCTCCACACCCCCTCCCGCCCACCCTCCCTCCCCACGCACCCTCCCACCCACCCGCCCACCCTCCTCCTCCACACCCCCTCCCGCCCACCCACCCGCCCACCCTCCCCCTCCACACCCCCTCCCACCCACCCACCTGCCCACCCTCCCTCACACCCACAACCTTTTGTAGTATAGGAGGATAATGCCACAACCAGGATGCCAAGTGAACTACTTGAGGGTTCTCTTCATCCCCTAAATTTACTTCTTGAACCAATGTTTCAGGGCTAGTTTTGCTTGAGAAATCATCTCCACTATATGCAGGAGTGGACTTTAATTCATATACTGCAACATGTTCTTCTATCCATCCTTGAGGTATATCTGCAAAAGGAAGATCTTCTCTCCTCTTAGGTTCATAACCTTCTACCTCCGATACTTTTATATTGGTTGTTTCTTCAAAGCTTGTATTTTCTTGCAATTGCTCATTCTCCAACACCTTGTTATCTTCATTGCCTTTCCTGTAATTATCTTATCTGCAACTTCTTCCTCAATTTCATTGATCTCCACTGTGCAACACTCTGCACTTCCCATCATCCAATTTAACAATGTATCATCTTCTTGGCGTAGAGAGGGCATTACCTGAGTGTCCACTGTATATCCAGTAGTTTTTCCTGAGTCGAATCCTTCTTCCAGATGTAGTTGCAGTTGGCTATTGGTGCTTGTTGAAATCCATAGTTTGTTTTTCCCCCAATCTTGCAAAGCTCTTGCTTGCCTCAGCCAAGGTCTCCCCAGGAGTAAAGGGTAGGAAGTCTCCTGTGGAAGTGCAATAACAACAAAATCTAGCACAAAGTGGCAGCCCTGTACTACCATCAGTACCTTTTCAATAATGCCAAGTGGCGCAACTCGATGTTGATCTGCTAATGTAACTGTGAATGGTGCCAACTTGGTGGGGTTCAATTTTAGTTTCCTCATTGTAAAATCTGGCATCAAATTGATATCAGAGCCTCCATCTATGATCACACCTATGAGAGCTTCATCCTTTATACAAACAGATAATCTTGAGCTTTGGTAATCTGCTAAGGGTGCAGGAGGAAAATCAACCATGAAACCATCTATACTAGGTGATTGGACCAAGTGAGCAGAGTGTATAATCTTCAGTAAGTCACTTCTTATTTTTGAATCCATCCTTATAAGTTCCTATAGACTAACCTTGTGATGAATACCCTTCAAAATCTGTTCAATGTTTACCTCATGAGTGTTTGCCTGCAGAGTTGTTGATTGATCCTTTATAGAAGTAGTCATCTTTTCATAGGCTCCTTCAACTTTTGTGTGGCCCTTCCACCCAAACTTCCTTTCCTCCTCTTTATCCTGGATTCCTTGTAGTTCCTCTCTATGGATTGCTGCTACTTGTCTAGCCCTAGTCATCATGGGCATTGGAGAGGATGAAACAGCATAAGAATACCTTCTTCTTGTGGAGAGACTGCAATCATGTGGATTGGAGCAGGACGACCTCTTGGGCAATCTTTGGTATAGTGATCCTTAGCCTCTGGACAATGTTGACAAGGAGATGCATCTTCTGGAAGAGAACACCTATTTTGCATGTGGCCGTACTCACCACAACGATAGCACATCAAAGGTCTACTATATCTAGGTTTTGGAGGCCGATTCTCCTCTCTATTTGATGTATTTGAATTACTAACATAATATGAATCCAAATTTTGAGGGATACCTCTTTGCTATGTACCCTTGAGGTAGTAGCAATCCCTAGCTTCATGACCATCCTTTCCACAAAATTGACAGCTTACCTTAATAGGGAAATTAGCATTGGAATGTCCATTGTTGTTACAGATTGTACACCAAATTTGTCTCCTTATATCCTGAGTGGTCTTCAAATCTTCTAACTCCCGGCGAAGTTGAGCTACTTCATCAGCAGTGTGACGTAGTGGTGGCAAGACCTTCTCTTCTTGTTGATTTTGTTGCATTTTCAATGCTTCCAGTTCCTTCCTCAGTTGCCCAATAGGATCCATGTCTGTAGCATAATTTCTTTGTGTATCCTCTTCAAAATGTTGCCTTGCTTCTTCTATGCGTGATGCCGCTGCAACAAAATCATTGAGGGTTGCATCCAATCTAAGAGACTCACAAAGCTTCTGCTGAGATGACCTGGGCAGAGCTTTTTCTATCCACTTTTTAACCAAAAAGTCACCTGGAGCATGTGGCAGACGTGCAACAAGTGCTTTTGTTCTAGTGTGAAGTTCATGAAAGGATTCACCTAATCTGAGCTTCAAGTTCTCTAGCTGATCTAGAGCTCTTTCCGAGGAATCACTTGGTTGGAATGTCTGTGAGAACGCCGCCTTCAGAGCTTCCCATGTAGTGAAATGGCCATCTGCATATTGACTATACCATTTATCTGCAAGACCCTCTAATGTGGATGGAAAGAGTGCCAGCATTGCATCCTCTGTATTTTGCAGACCTCGTCCACGGCATAAAGAGATGAATCTCCTCACATGATCATCAGCATCCTCATAAGCTTGTCCCTTGAAGGTAGGTAATTTGATGTTTAGTCTGGAGAGTAAATGAGAGAGATCCTCCATTTGGACTGGTGTTTCTTCTGACGTATATGAGGAGAAGTCTAAGGTTCTCCTATGCTTCTCTTTTGACAATGGTGTCGCACCTAAGTCAATAGATAAATTCAAGGTGGGTGGAGGAGAGGTAGGCTCACTAGTTGTGGTAATGTCTAATTTGTTCAGGATCCTTCGTTCATGGAGAGACTCTCTGCTCGCGCATGGGTCATGTACCGAACTGCAAATCTAATAGGGAAAAAATACCTCTCACAGAAATGCAAAGTCCCACCGGGCGTGCCAAACTGTAGAGGAGGTACTGGGGTGTCCACTTTTATCAAAAGTAGAGAGTAAAATATGTCCAGTACGTCGCCTACTCAAGGGGGGTTCTCTTTAGGGAAGTATACCCTTTAACATTTCTGTGAGCAGGCAGAGGTAAATAATTGCACAGAGTTGTACATATTCCAGAAAACATCAACAACAAATGACCAAAGAAGACCATCCACTTCTTGATTCAAATAAGATGATTACAAGATTGGTCAAAGAAATGCTCAAAAACTCATGCTCAGAGCTTCATGGCACTCTATGCAGACAAACACACATGAATACAAGTGGTGGAGAATTCCTCTAGACAATAGGGCTTACAGCATCCTTGTCCCTAAAAAAAAATCCAAGCCACTCTCTTACACTATAGTGTTGTTAGCCCTCCATTGGAAGCCCACTCTCTGTATCCACACCACAGAGTGACTTCCTACAGTAGGCTTGAAGCCACAAAGTACAAGAGAGGACCTCTGTATGCACGTATACAAATGTTTATCTCAACCAAGGTCCCCAAATGAACACAAATCCATTGCTTTTATAGGCTCCCATAGGCCAAGAGGGCCTTGCCGATTCCTCACGTCCACTGATCACACGCCGGTTGATTACCCAAGTTTTGGGGGGTAGATCAAATATTCCCTTGATTTGAATTGGATCCACAAAAATAGGCAGTCGTCATGAATGATTGGCGGCAATAGTCACTTTTCTTCTTCTACTTTTACCATCTACTCACACTTTTGTATGCAATTTTAGATCCTTCTTTTGTGCTTGTAGAGGTCAGAACTCACTAGCATTCTGAGCATGAAGTCCGGGAAGTTGGAAGAGAAAGAGATTGAGAGGAGAGCTCTCAGATGTAGCCTCAGGGAATGTTCCGTTCTATTTCTTGGACATAATTGTGTCTGGGCAGTGGTGCTTTCAGATTGAACTTGGTGCTTTCAGTACTCCGGGCGGATGGTTGCTTTCATTTTCATTGACTGTTTATCTCTCGTTTTACTTATTCTCTCGATCTCTCTCTTTGTATCTCTCTCTGTGCTACCTTCTCTCTCCTTCTTTCACTCTCTCTCTCTTTTCCCTCTCTCTTCTCTTTCGACTTCCCTCTCTCTCTCAATTTCCCTTTCTTTCTCTCTCTCTCTCTCTCTTTCTCTCTCTCTCTCTCTCTTTCTCTCTCTCTTTCTCTCTCTCTCTCTCTCTCTCTCTCTCTCTCTCTCTCTCTCTCTCTCTCTCTCTCTCTCTCTCTCTCTCTCTCTCTCTCTCTCTCTCTCTCTCTCTCTCTCTCTCCCTCTCCCTCTCTCTCTCTCTCTCTCTCTCTCTCTCTCTCTCTCTCTCTCTCTCTCTCTCTCTCTCTCTCTCTCTCTCTCTCTCTCTCTCTCTCTCTCTCTCTCTCCCCCTCTCTCTCTCTCTCCGTGCATTCTCTCTCTCTTTTTCTCTCTCTATTCGCTGCCCCACGTGAACCCCCCCTCTCCCTCACTCCCCCTCTCTCTCTCCCTCCTCTCCTTCTCTCTCCTCCCCCGCCAACCTCGCTAACCCATCCCGCCATCCCTCCGGAGCTTCCCCCACAGCCACTCTGCCGTAGCCCGCAGCCCGTAGCCCCCGCAGCTTGCAGCTCCCTCCGCAACCACTCCGCCGTAGCCTGCAGCCCGCAGCCCCCACAGCCTGCAGCCCGCAGCCCCCGCCAGCCCTCCGCCCCGCTGCCTCCCACACCCCCCGCCCCCGCTCACTCCCATGTTTTCCCCCCTTCTCCACCTATCCCTCATGCACACATTCACATGCATTCACACATTCACCCACACGCACATGCTTGCACACATGCTCACATGCGCACGCACTCATACATGCATACCTATGCACAATCACATACACACACATCTTTGCATATACATCTATTGCCACACACACACACACATTCCCACACACACACACACCCACTCCCACACATACACACATCCCTACACACACACATGCACTCGCATATACTCAAATACATATATACACTCCCCCGCGCACCCACCCTCACTCTCACACCCGTACAAACACATAAACCCCCACACACACTCACACACATGCAACCCATGCACCCCATACTCACACACATACCCTTACACACTCACATACACACAAGTGCACACACACTCACACTTTCACATTCACACATACCCCCCATGTGTACACACACATTCACACACACACATGCACACACGACACAGAGAGCACCATAATTCAACCTTGGAACGGAGGTCAAAACCTACACAATTGGAACAGCAATGGCAGATCTAGACTCTCAGAAGTCGTGAATGCAATACAAGGAAAGGGCAACATTTCTATCTGATTCTATAAGCAAATTTAAGTCGGATTTTAGGGAACAAGGACCTGACGTGCTCTAAGAGGCATGAGATATCAACAAGGACAAAGGAGAAGAAATATGACCTTAAAGAAGAGAATAATGATGGGAGTTAGAAGATTTCTATGTGCAGGGTAAAAAGTGAAAGCAGGGAAAAGTTTTTTTCTGCTACCAACTATTCAAGGCGACTACCTATTTTTGTGGACTTAATTCAAATCAAGGGAATATTTGACCTACCCCTCCAATTTTGGGTGATTAACCGGCGCGTGATCAGTGGATGTGAGGATTCGGCAAGGCTCTCTTGGCCTATTGAGGCCTATATAAACAAGGGATTTGTGCTCATTTGGGGGACACACTTTTTGGTACACATTTTTTTTTTGGAGTTTCATTGACGCGGGCATACGTGCAGAAGTCATCTCTTCCACTTGGTGGTTTCAAGCCTATTGTAGGAGCTACTCTGTAGTGTGGATACAGAGGGTAGGCTTCTCAGTTGAGGGCTATGAGCACTATAGTGTAAGAAAGTGCCTTGGATTTTCTTTCCTTTCCGTGAGTGAGTATTGGTGATTGAGCTCTATTCTCTTGAGCAAATCTTACCATTTGTATTGTTCTGAGTTAGACTGCATGTAATTAGCCCCTTAAGCTGATGAGAAGATTCTGTGCATTGAGCTTATTTATTTCTAGGATGGCATGTTAGCCTTCTAAGCCTTCACTTTTTGAGCATCTGACCAACCTTGTAATCATCTGAGTCAAATGAAGAAGTGAATTGTCTTCCTTGGTTATTGGTTGTCTATATTTTTTGAAGCATTTACCATTCTGTGCAATCCTTGTATCTGCCTGCTCACACAAATGTTAAAGGCTATACTTCCCTAAAGAGAACCCCCCTTGAGTAGGCGATGTACTGGAAGTGTTAATCTTTAATCTTTACTCTTGTAAAGACGGATACCCGAGTACCTCCTCTACAGTTTGGCATGCATGGTGGGACCTTTGCATTTCTGTGAGAGGTGTTTTGCCCCATTGCAATTGCGAATAGGTACATGACCCATACACGAGCATATAAGGAATCTCTTCGTGTTCGAAGGAGCCTTAACAAGTTAGCAATAACCACGGCTAGTGAGTCTACCTCCCCTCTTTCCTCCCTCAATTTGTCTATTGATTTGGGTGCGACACCATTGTCAAAAGAAGGGTATAGGAGAACTCTAGACTTCTCCTCAGATACGTCAGAAGAGACACCAGTCCAAATGGAGGATCTTTCTCATCTACTCTCCAGGATCAACATCAAGTTCCCTACCTTCAAGGGACATGCTTATGAAGATGCTGATGATCATGTGAAAAGATTTATCTCTTTATGCCGTGGAAGAGGTCTGCAAAATAGAGAGGATGCAATGCTGGCACTTTTTCCATCCACATTGGAGGGCCTTGCAGATAAATGGTATAGTCAATATGCAGATGGCCATTTCACTACATGGGAGGCTCTGAAGGCGGCTTTCTCACAAACATTCTGACCAAGTGATTCTTCGGAAAGAGCTCTAGATCAGCTAGAGAATTTGAAGCTAAGGCCAGGTGAATCTTTTCATGAACTTCACACTAGAACAAAAGCACTTGTTGCACGTCTACCACATGCTCTAGGTGACTTTTTGGTTAAAAAGTGGATAGAGAAGGCTCTGCCAAGGCCATCTCAGCAGAAGCTTTGTGAATCTCTTAGGTTGGATGCCACTCTCAATGATTTTGTTGCAGCGGCATCACGCATTGAAGAAGCAAGGTAACATTTTGAAGGGAATACACAACCTAAGTATGCTGCAGACCCGGATCCTATTGAGCAACTAAGGAGGGAACTGGAGGCATTGAAGATGCAGCAAAATCAACAAGAAGAGAAGGTCTTGCCACCACTGCGTCGAACTGATGATGAAGTAGCTCAACTTCGCCGAGAGTTAGAAGATTTGAAGACCACTCAGGATATAAGGAGACAAATTTGGTGTACAATCTGTAACAACAATGGAAATTCCAATGTTAATTGCCCTATTAAGGTAAGCTGTCAATTTTGTGGAAAAGATGGTCATGAAGCCAGAGATTGCTACTACCTCAAGGGTACACAGTAGAGAGGTAACCCTCAAAATTTGGATTCATATTATGCTAGTACATCAAATACTTCAAATAGAGAGGAGAATTGGCCTGCAAGGCCTAGATATAACAGACCTTTGATGTGCTATCGTTGTGGTGAGTACGGCCACATGCAAAATAGGTGTTCTCTTCCAGAAGATGCACCTCCCTGTCAACATTGTCCAGAGGCCAAGGATCATTATACCAAAGATTGCCCAAGAGGTCGTCCTGCTCCAATTCACATGATTGCAGTCTCCCCACCAGTAGAAGGTATGACTACTCAATCCTATGCTGTTTCATCCTCTGCTATGCCCATGATGACCAGAGCTAGGCAAGCAGCAGCAAACCTTAGGGGGGAACAACAAGGAATTCAGGATAAAGAGGAAGAAAAGAAGTCTGGATGGAAGGACCAAGTGGAAATTGAAGGAGCTTATGAAGAAATGACTACTTCTCTAAGGGGCCAACCAACACGTCTACAAGAAAATACTCAGGAGGTAAACATTGAACAGATCTTGAAAGGTATTCATCACAAGATTAGTCTTTATGAACTTATAAGGATGGATTCAAAAATAAGAAGTGATTTATTAAAGATTATACACTCTGCTCACTTGGTCCAATCACCTAGTATAGATGGTTTCATGGTTGATTTTCCTCCTGCACCCTTAGCAGACTACCAAAGTTCGAGATTATCAGTTTGTATAAAGGATGAAGCTCTTACAGGTGTGATCATAGATGGAGGCTCTGGTATCAATTTGATGCTAGATTTTACAATGAAGAAGCTGAAATTGAACCCCACCAAGTTGGCACCATTCACGGTTACATTGGCAGATCAACATCGGGTTGCGCCACTTGGCATTATTGAAAAGGTATTGATGGTAGTATAGGGTTGCCACTTTGTGTTGGATTTTGTTGTTATTGCACTTCCACAGGAGACTTCCTATCCTTTGCTCCTGGGGAGACCTTGGCTGAGACAAGCAAAAGCTTTGCAAGATTGGGGAAAAAATAAACTATGGATCTCAATAAATACCAATAGCCAACTGCAACTACATTTGGAAGAAGGATTCGACTCAGGAAAAACTACTGGATATACTGTGGACACTCAGGTAATGCCCTCTCTACCCCAAGAAGAGGATACATTGTTAAATTGGATGATGGGAAGTGCAGAGTGTTGCACAGTGGAGATTAATGAAATTGAGGAAGAAGTTGTAGATAAGTTAATTACAGGAAAGGGCAATGAAGACCACAAGGTGTTGGAGAATGAGCAATTGCAAGAAAGCACAAGCCTTGAGGAAGCAACCCAGATAAAAGTATCAGAGGTAGAAGATTTTGAACCTAAGGGCAGAGAAGATCTTCGTTTCTCAGATATACCTCAAGGATGGATGGAAGAACATGTTGCAGAATATAAATTAAACTCCACTCCTGCATATAGTGGAGATGATTTATCAAACAAGGCCAGTCTTGAAACATTGGTTCAAGAAGTAAATTTAGGGGATAGAGAGAACCCTCAAGTAGTCCATTTGGCATCCTGGTTGTGGCATTATCCTAATTTGCTACAGAAGGTAACTTCTTTGCTTTTTACTTATAACAATGTCTTTGCATGGTCCTACAAAGATCTAACAGGGATACCAGAAGAGCTTGGGTTACATCGGATACCCTTAGTTGAGGGGGCCGCACCTGTAAGACGTAGGCCATATCGACTCAATCCGAAGTATGCAGAGGCGGTAAAAGCTGAGATTACAAAACTAGAAGAAGCAGGTATAATTGTGCCAGTAGAACATTCCAGGTGGCTTTCTTCTATGGTTATTGTGCCCAAGAAAAATAGTGGAAAAATAAGAGTAGGTGTTGATTTTTGTGCTTTGAATAAAGTGACTATTCAAGGTGGATTTCCTCAGCCCTTCACAGAGCAAGTACTTGAAGAAGTAGCTGGTCACACTTTGTATAGTTTCTTGGATGGTTTTAATGGCTACAATCAGATAGTGATCCATCTTGATGATAGGGATAAAATAGCCTTTGTCACTCCCTGGGGCACTTATGTCTATACTCGTATGGCTTTTGGTTTGAAGAATGCGCCAGCTTCATTTAATAGAACGATGTATCTGATATTGGGCAAATGGTTAACAACATTTCTACGCATTTTCATGGACGACTTTTCAATATTTTCAGGTACGGATAGAAGGGCAGTAGTTCAAGATTTCCATGACCATTTGGAAAATCTAAAAGAAATTTTTGAGCAATGTCTCAAAACAGGTTTGAAATTGAATCCTGATAAATGTCACTTTTTGGTCACTAAGGGCACTCTTCTTAGTCACATAGTATCTGCTGAAGGCATAACTGTTGACCCTGCAAAAGTTACAGCTATTCTTTCCATGCCAATTCCAAAAAGCCCAAAAGAAGTGCAAACTTTCTTGGGACATGCAGGGTATCACAGAAGATTCATTAGGATGTATTCGGAAATTGCTAAGCCCTTGTCAAGGCTTACCAGCAAAAAGATGCCTTTCTCATGGAGTGTTGAAGCTGATAAAGCATTTTGTGAACTAAAGTTGAGGCTATGTACTGCTCCACTTTTAAGTGTTCCTAATTGGTCATTGGAATTTCATGTGCATACAGATGCTAGTCTTCATGCTGTTGGTGAAGTTCTAGCTCAACCATCATCTCACAAAATGGATAGACCTATCTCTTATGCAAGCAGACTACTCAACCAAGCTGAAAGAAATTACAGTACAACGGAAAGAGAAGGTTTGGCTATCGTATTTGCTCTTCAAAAGTTTCGACATTATCTCCTTGGTGTACATTTCATTGTTATTTCTGATCATCAGCCCTTGAAGTATTTGATAAACAAGCCTAGAGTAGCTGGAAGGATTTGGAGATGGTTACTCCTATTCCAAGAATTTAATTTTGATATTCATATTAAGCCAGGAAAAGAGCACTACATGGTAGATCAAGTGTCCAGGACCGCAATGAGCGAAAAGGCAACAGGTATTAATGATGAACTGGTGGATAGTAATCTTTTTCTAGTAGCAATTCGGACAGGTTGGTATGATGAAATTCTTCATGTTCTCACCACTCGAAAGATCCTAGAACACTTGACACCTGTAGAAAAGAGAACATTGCTCCTGAAAACCAAAGCATATTCTCTTATAAATGGAAATTTATATAAATACTGTCAGGATGATATATTGAGAAGGTGTGTCTATCCAGAGGAGGTAAATCTTCTGCTAGAGGCTGCACACAATGAAGGACATCTAAAGGGGGAAGAATTGGCTCGTAGAATCATCCACAAAGGTTTATGGTGGCCGCATATTTTCAAGGATGCAATCAAGTTTTCTAAAGAATGCCACATCTGCCAGAGGTGTGCTCCCGCGCCAACCAGATTGAATTTCCAACCATGGGTCATATCTACAGGATGGTTTCCATTTGAACGATGGGGTCTTGATTTCATAGGGCCAATTAGCCCTACTGGGCAACCAGGAGGTAAAAAATATATTTTGATGGCCACATGCTATGCCACTAAATGGATAGAAGTAAAAGCAACTGTGGACTGCACGGCTTTAACAGTAGCTAAATTTATGTATAAACGTATTTTCTCAAGATTTGGTTGCCCACTGGAAATTACTAGTGACAGGGGCACACATTTTGTAAATCAATTGCTCCAGTTTATATTTGACAGGTACAAAATCTTCCATAAGAAATCTTGTGCCTATTACCCAAGGGCAAATGGCCAAGCAGAGAGTTCCAATAAGATTTTGATTGGACTACTTCGCAAATTATCTTTTGATCATCAAAGCTCTTGGCCACTAGCATTAATTGGTGCAATTTGGGCTTTCAGAACAACAAAGAGGGGAGCCACAGGCGAAACTCCATTTTGCTTAGTTTATGGAAAAGAAGCATTGGCACCATTTGAGTTTATCATCAGAAAGGAAATAGAAATCAAAACCATTGGAATTGAACCCCCCATTCAGAGATTGGTGGCATTAGAAGAATATAGAGAAGGAGCAATGCAAAAACTTCAGGTAACACAAGAAGAGCGCAAAAGACTGCATGACAGGTATCTGAGATCGAATGAAGTTCAAGAAGGGTCCATGGTTTTAGTGCATCAAGTCCCGG
Organism: Ceratopteris richardii; assembly: GCA_020310875.1. Taxonomy (NCBI): domain Eukaryota; kingdom Viridiplantae; phylum Streptophyta; class Polypodiopsida; order Polypodiales; family Pteridaceae; genus Ceratopteris; species Ceratopteris richardii. The sequence continues at coordinate 12,868,411 of CM035431.1, read as the reverse complement.
AAATTTCAACTAAATTAGCACCCAAATGGGGAGGACCATATAAGGTTATCAAGGTATTGCCACATGGTGCAGTACATCTGGAAGATCTGCAGGGTAAAAGGATGCCCCTCATCAACATCTCCAGGGTGAAGAGTTATTTGAATTGATGCAAGCAGATGAAATTCACTCCCCGTACATACCATAGTTCTTTTATTTTCTGTAAGTTCATTTTGAAGGAATAAGCAAATAAAGGAGTTATTGCACCGGGACGGTGCAAAAGCTTAATGTGGGGGTCTGTAGAGGTCAGAACTCACTGGCATTCTGAGCATGAAGTCCGGGAAGTTGGAAGAGAAAGAGATTGAGAGGAGAGCTCTCAGATGTAGCGTCAGGGAATGTTCCGTTCTATCTCTTGGACATAATTGTGTCTAGGCAGTGGTGCTTTCAGATTGAAGTTGGTGCTTTCGGTACTCCGGGCGGATGGTTGCTTTCATTTTCGTTGATTGTTTATCTCTCGTTTTACTTATTCTCTCGATCTCTCTCTTTGTATCTCTCTCTGTGCTACCTTCTCTCTCCTTCTTTCACTCTCTCTCTCTTTTCCCTCTCTCTTCTCTTTCGACTTCCCTCTCTCTCTCAATTTCCCTTTCTTTCTCTCTCTCTCTCTCTCTTTCTCTCTCTCTCTCTCTTTCTCTCTCTCTTTCTCTCTCTCGCTCTCTCTCCCTCTCTCTCTCTCTCTCTCTCTCTCTCCCTCTCTCTCTCTCTCTCTCTCTCTCTCTCTCTCTCTCTCTCTCTCTCTCTCTCTCTCTCTCTCTCTCTCTCTCTCTCTCTCTCCCTCTCTCTCTCTCTCCGTGCATTCTCTCTCTCTTTTTCTCTCTCTCCCCGCTACCCCACGTGAACCCCCCCTCTCCCTCACTCCCCCTCTCTCTCTCCCTCCTCTCCTTCTCTCTCCTCCCCCGCCAACCCCGCTAACCCATCCCGCCATCCCTCCGCAGCTTCCCCCGTAGCCACTCCGCCGTAGCCCGCAGCCCGCAGCCCCCGCAACCTGCAGCTTCCCCCGCAGCCACTCTGTCGTAGCCCGCAGCCCGCAGCCCGCAGCCCCCAAAGCCCGCAGCCCGCAGCCCCCGCCAGCCCTCCGCCCCGCTGCCTCCCACACCCCCCGCCCCCGCTCACTCCCACGTTTTCCCCCCTTCTCCACCTATCCCTCATGCACACATTCACATGCATTCACACATTCACCCACACGCACATGCTTGCACACATGCTCACATGCGCACGCACTCATACATGCATACCTATGCACAATCACATACACACACATCTTTGCATATACATCTATTGCCACACACACACACACACATTCCCACACACACACACACCCACTCCCACACATACACACATCCCTACACACACACACGCACTCGCATATACTCAAATACATATATACACTCCCCCACGCACCCACCCTCACTCTCACACCCGTACAAACACATAAACCCCCACACACACTCACACACATGGAACCCATGCACCCCATACTCACACACATACCCTTACACACTCACATACACACAAGTGCACACACACTCACACTTTCACATTCACACATACCCCCCATGTGTACACACACATTCACACACACACATGCACACACAACGACACAGAGAGCACCGTAATTCAACCTTGGAACGGAGGTCAAAACCTACACAATTGGAACAGCAATGGCAGATCTAGACTCTCAGAAGTCGTGAATGCAATACAAGGAAAGGGCAACATTTCTATGTGATTCTATAAGCAAATTTAAGTCGGATTTTAGGGAACAAGGATCTGACGTGCTCTAAAAGGCATGAGATCTCAACAAGGACAAAGGAGAAGAAATATGACCTTAAAGAAGAGAATAATGATGGGAGTTAGAAGATTTCTATGTGCAGGGTAAAAAGTGAAAGCAGGGAAAAGTTTTTTTTTGCTACCAACTATTCAAGGCGACTACCTATTTTTGTGGACTTAATTCAAATCAAGGGAATATTTGACCTACCCCTCCAATTTTGGGTGATTAACCGGCGCGTGATCAGTGGACGTGAGGATTCGGCAAGGCTCTCTTGGCCTATTGAGGCCTATATAAACAAGGGATTTGTGCTCATTTGAGGGACACACGTTTTGGTACACATTTTTTTTTGGAGTTTCATTGACGCGGGCATACGTGGAGAAGTCATCTCTTCCACTTGGTGGTTTCAAGCCTATTGTACGAGCTACTCTGTAGTGTGGATACAGAGGGTAGGCTTCTCAGTTGAGGGCTATGAGCACTATAGTGTAAGAAAGTGCCTTGGATTTTCTTTCCTTTCCGTGAGTGAGTATTGGTGATTGAGCTCTATTCTCTTGAGCAAATCTTACCATTTGTATTGTTCTGAGTTAGACTGCATGTAATTAGCCCCTTAATCTGATAAGAAGATTCTGTGCATTGAGCTTATTTATTTCTAGGATGGCATGTTAGCCTTCCAAACCTGCACTTTTTGAGCATCTGACCAACCTTGTAATCATCTGAGTCAAATGAAGAAGTGATTGGTCTTCCTTGGTATTGGTTGTCTATATTTTCTGAAGCATTTACCATTCTGTGCAATCCTTGTATCTGCCTGCTCACAGAAATGTTAAAGGGTATACTTCCCTAAAGAGAACCCCCCTTGAGTAGGTGATGTAGTGGAAGTGTTAATCTTTAATCTTTACTCTTGTAAAAACGGATACCCCAGTACCTCCTCTACAGTGCTTCTCATGATATTGTACGCCTTAGCAAACCTTACATTTTCCAAATCTTATTTGAATAACAAGAGTATGCATTCCTTTCCATTCATATGGATTAAACAAGTGGATTGTATCTTCTCCACAAAGGACTTCTGGGTGATAATTTGCAGCACCTTAGTTGGCATCCTTACTGGTCTGGCTCTTCAATCGTTTAACACCAGTAGCGCCAAACGGACTGTCATGGCCACAAGAACTCACCACCACTTTGGCCTCCATGACATTAGGGTCCATGCAGCTTTGTGTATCGTGATTCATGGACACTAATGCCCAATTCGTCACAACTCCAGCTACTCCGTTCTCCTTAATGATAAGATCCTCTATGGCTACTGTATTGAATAGATTCACATTGGGCCTGGCCAAGAGCTTGCTCATGATAGTGGACGTACGGGTGCTGAGGAAAAGGGATGGGAGGGGCTTCAGGGTGGCTCGGGTGGGCAATGGGGTGGCGGGGGTGGGCAGTGGAGTGGGTGGCTGAGGGCGGCGGGGGGGTAGTGGAGAGGAGGGGCTCAGGGAGGCGCAGGAGGCAAAGGGGGCGGGGTGGCGGGCGTGTGAGGGGGTGGGCTGCAAAGGGGGGTGGGCAGTGGAGTGGGTTGCTGAGGGCGGCGGAGGGCTAGTAGAGAGGAGGGGCTGAGGGAGGCGCAAGAGGTAGAGGGGGTGGGGTGGCGGGGGTGTGAGGGGGTGGGGCGGGGGTGGCGGTGGGGTAGTGGAGAGGAGGGGCTGAGGGAGGCGCAGGAGGCAGAGGGGGCGGCGGGGTGGCGGGGGTGTGAGGGGGTGGGCTGCGGGGTGGGGCGGGGGTGGAGGGGGGTAGTGGAGAGGAGGGGCTGAGGGAGGCGCAGGAGGCAGAGGGGGCGGGGTGGCGCGGTGTGAGGGGGTGGGCTGCGGGGTGGGGCGGGGTTGGCGGGACTCCGTCGGGGGGGGGAGGGGGGGCGGGACTGAGCGGGGTGGGGCGGGGGGGGGGGGGGGGGGGGTTGGCGGGACTCAGCGGGGGGGGGGGTGGCGGGACTCAGCGTGGGGGCGGGGCGGGACTCAGCGCGGTGGGGCGGGCCAGGTGGCGGGACTCAGCGGGTGGGGGCGAGACGGGACTCAGCGAGGTGGGGCGGGGGAGGGGGGTGGCGGGACTTAGCGGGGGGGGGGGGGGGGGCGGGGCGGGACTCAGCGGGGTGGAGCAGGCGGGGTGGCAGGACTCAGCAGGGGTGGTCGGGGCGGGACTCAGCGGGGTGGGGTGGGGGTGGCCGGGGAGGAGAGAGAAAGAGGAGAGGGAGGAGAGAGAGAGAGAGAGAGAGAGAGAGAGAGAGAGAGAGAGAGAGAGAGAGAGAGAGAGAGAGAGAGAGAGAGAGAGAGAGAGAGAGAGAGAGAGAGAGAGAGAGAGAGAGAGAGAGAGAGAGAGAGAGAGAGAGAGAGAGAGAGAGAGAGAGAGAGAGAGAGAGAGAGAGAGAAGGAGAGGGAGGGGGCACGCGGGTGTAGCGGGGTGGCGGGGAGAGAGGGAAGAGAGAGAGTGAGAGAGAGGGAGAGAGAGAGAGAGAGAGAGAGAGAGAGAGAGAGAGAGAGAGAGAGAGAGGAAGAAGGAGAGAGAGGAAGAAGGAGAGGGAGGGGGCACGCGGGGGCAGCGGGGTGGAGGGGAGAGAGGGAAGAGAGAGAGTGAGAGAGAGGGAGAGAGAGAGAGAGAGAGAGAGAGAGAGAGAGAGAGAGAGAGAGAGAGAGAGAGAGAGAGAGAGAGAGAGAGAGAGAGAGAGAGAGAGAGAGAGAGAGAGAGAGAGAGAGAGAGAGAGATCGGCAGGGGAGGAGAGAGAGAGAAAGAGAGAGAAAGAGAGAGAGAGAGAGAGAGAGAGAGAGAGAGAGAGAGAGAGAGAGAGAGAGAGAGAGAGAGAGAGAGAGAGAGAGAGAGAGAGAGAGAGAGAGAGAGAGAGAGAGAGAGAGAGAGAGAGAGAGAGAGAGAGAGAGAGAGAAAGAGAGAGAGAGAGAGGGAGAGAAAGATCGGCGGGGGAGGAGAGAGAGAAAGAGAGAGAAAGAGAGAGAGAGAGAGAGAGAGAGAGAGAGAGAGAGAGAGAGAGAGAGAGAGAGAGAGAGAGAGAGAGAGAGAGAGAGAGAGAGAGAGAGAGGTAGGCCGTGAGAGAGAGAGAGAGAAAGAGAGCGAGAGAGAGGGGGGTAGGTCGTGAGAGAGAGAGAGAGAGAAAAAGGAGGAGGGGTACTACAGTAGGCAAAGTTTCTCAAAGATGTAATTTTGGGTTCTTCTGTTGTAGCAGTCAATATGTTGAAATCTAACACTTGTGGTGTAACTAATCTTGTGATTTGAATCTCAAGTTTGGTGTTTTCATATTCTTTGATTCGTTCTTTTTAGATTGTGTTTTTCCAGCAAAACGTCTAAGATAAGAGCAGAAGTCACGAAGAAGACTTGAAGATAATGTATGAGGTAGACCATGAAGGTTGCATGGATAGTTTTAAGGGCGAGATTTCAAATAACTATAAAGGTTTTCCATTTTTATTTATTTCAAGAACTAGTGTTCATACAAAATAGATAGAGCACGTATTTATAACACCACTTCATTTCTGGAATATATCCAATATCTCCCTCAATAGTGTCTGATCTCTATCAAGAATGCGCTTGGTAAAGACTTTAATATATCTAAGCTGCTCTAGGACACCCCTCCCAGTCAGTGGAGAGAATCCCTACTGAAGTTGTATTATAGAAATAGATTTGATATGATCTTTTCATGTATATGAGGGTCTTTGATGTTGTATGTGGGTCCTAGAAGACTACTCTGCTCTGAAGTGTATTCCTTTTATCTCCATGTAACCTACTCGAGCTCAAGCTAATGATCCCTTTTGTTTTTTGTTTCCTCCTTGTGCGATCCTGCCCTTTGTACTTATAGAGATACCATCATTAATTCAACTTTCTTGTGATAGATATGAATACGAAGGATGATAGATATGCATTATAGATATGAAAACGAAGGATTAACAAGCCTTATGAGTTTTCAAAACCATTCAGAGAAAATGGTGAATGTAATGGACATGCATTTTGAAAGCCTCCAATCTTTTACAAACTCTAATAAGGATGGAAATAATAGATTAGCTAGGGGTGGTATAAATAAAGTTTCAGTTGAGATTTCTCGGAGTATAACCTTGTTCCTTATGGTCGAATGAATTCAAAGATAGAATTTGGAAAATCTCGAAATTTGAGTCGGATCAAAGACTCCTCCAAAGATTCATAGGTAAGTTTTCAAATTTATGAGTTAAACATGTTAGAGGAAAATAATTTTTAGATGATGTAATCATGCTAAACTTTTACCAGTTGCAATAAACGAGAAATTAAGGTAATCCAAATGTCCTGTTTGTGTAGTTCCCTTTAGAAATATGGTGCTATGAAATAAAAAACCTCTTCGTTGGGAGAATACCCTTGACTACTTGCTTCTTTGAATTAGTTCTACTAATTGCATGCGTAGGAAGGGAATCGGCAATCGTTTTGAAAGCTAAATTACGTGGTTCTTCTATGTTAATACTCAATACAATTAATATTTCATAAAATGTTTGATCGATTGGAGATGATAGGAAATGAAGTTATTATTAGATTTGAGAATCACTCTCGACCTAAATATTGTTTACATCGATAGAAAATTTCAAGGGTTCCACATTTTACTTGTGTGCTCATTCCCTTTTAAAGTTGGATTTAATAAAACAGTCATTCCCCGAGTCTAATTAGTTAGCATATATGATTCAATGAACACTTCTGGTTACTTATTCTCATTGCATCCTTAGTAAATATGTAGGCAAAGTTTCTCAAGTGTAATTTTGGGTTCTTCTGTTGTAGCAGTCAATCTGTTGAAATCTAACACTCGTGGTGTAACTAATCTAGTGATTTGAATTTCAAGTTTGGTGTTTTCATATTCTTTGATTCGTTCTTTTTAGATTGTGTTTTTCCAACAAAACGTCTAAGATAAGAGCAGAAGACACGAAAAAGACCTGAAGATAATGTATGAGGTAGATCACGAAGGTTGCATGGATAGTTTTAAGGGCGGCATTTCAAATAACTATAAAGGTTTCCCATTTTCTTTTTATTTCAAGAACTCGTGTTCATACAGAATAGATAGAGTTCATGTCTATAGTGAATAAGAAAAGAAGGAATCTTCGAAAATAAGGACGAGTAATTTCTTGATCTGAACATGTCTTATCTAGAGGAATGGCCTTCATTAAGATACTGCTTGAAGTAGACTAGTGCATCAATCGAAATATAAAGATAAACTAGTCATACTCATAGTCTAGGCACACAGAAGACCCGGAAGATTTGAAAACGTACTAAAAAGACTCTTGAAAACCTCAATCATTATAAGAACAGTCCATCACATGCAATAACATGATTACTTTGACAATTAATTCTCGAAGTATCTCCATGGATACATTTTATAACAGGTGAAACAATGCTCGGATGCATTCAAACTTGTGCAGAGATGACGATGGGCAACTGGATCGTACATTGATTACCATGAGCTATGATGCAACAGAAAAGAACAACGTGCGTAATGGGATGCTGTAGGAGCCGTTTCTATTATTCATGTGGATTAGAGATCGATCCAAGCATTCGTTAAGCCTTTCCTCCACCATTGAAAAAGTCGATCTCCTTCTGCATGGCAATCCGAAACATGTCGAGTGCATTTTCACGATCGAATCCCTTATGGCTATTTATCAAGTGAGCTTGCGCCTTTTCAGTCTTTCCGGAACTCTGATTAGCATCAACCCATACTTTGTATGGATTTCCTTCCTTCACAACGTTCTCGAGCTCACCTGTCAATACTGGCCATAACTTGACACATGCATATGTCGAGATCAAAATGTTCGGGGCAGACTCTGTAACCGAAGTCTTTATGGAATCGACATATTTTATAATGTCCTTCCCAGCTTTGATCTCCATGGCATTCCACCGGTCATATATGGCATTTCCATACCTTTCGTATTTAACACCCGATTCTGCTGCGAAATTCTTGATTTTAGAATCTACTCCCTCTCTATTGCTAGTGCTGACCTCTCTCCATATTCCACCGACTTCACGACAGTACCATCCAGCTTGCAGCATGTATGTGCCATAAAAGTCCTTTAATGAACACAGTTTGGAACGAGAAAACCACTGTGATTCATATTCTAGCGTAGGGTAATTCATGGATGACTATATACGTACATGTATACACACGCACTGGAGAGGTGGGGAGGGAGAGTAATATATATATATATATATATATATATATATATATATATATATATATATATATATATATTGTCAATATCTATGATTCATACTGTGGCACAGTGTAGTGCATGTATGAATCGATATGTACATACATGATAAATATTCATTGCAGGTACACACATAAAGACAGAGTTGTGGGGGGGTGGGGGGGGCGGTGGTTGTGTGCTAAAAAATATGGGAAAATGTCGATGACAAGCAAACCTCTGTGTGTGAGAGAGAGAGAGAGGAGAGAGAGAGAGACGGGGGGGGGGGGGGGGGATGGGCTATGAATTGAAGAAAAACGTTGATGAGAAGCCAACCAGGTCGAGAAGATCACTTGATTGGTTCCATAGAAAATCAGCCAAAGTCTCTGAAAAACATGCAGAGAGGATAATGATGATTATGATAGAAAAAAAAAAACCAAACACATTGCAGAGCTGAATACAGAAGGCTTATAGGGCTACCAGTTTCGGCAGCCATTGAGCAATAGGATGAACGTAGTTCGTACAGTTATCACCAGGACGTACAGGTTCAACCTATCATCAGTTGCATTACATTCAGTGTTATTCGTGTAGAGAGAGAGAGATGGATCAATCTCTCGCAAACGATCAAGAATGAATGGATAGTTGATTGCATGCACTCTCAAAGCATTTATATAGTGTTTGTCATCCGCCAGTTGCACGATGTAAGTACCCCCGTGGATTTAATAATGAAACTTAGTTATAAATTAGATGAAAATTAATAAAACTTACTATCATTTTTTTTTTTGGGTTTTTATAGAGGAAATGCAGCAGAAGTTTAATATTTCTTTGCTTGAATGATATAAATCCAAATCCTTGACCATATCCATGACCTTATTGTTGTGTCATTTTAACATTAGTATATATTTTTTCTTTTGTTTGTTTAGAGGAAGTTCAACAGAAATTTAATCCTTCTTTGCTCGAATGATATACACAACCTTCACCGAAACTATGAAATACACAATCCTGAACATATTCATGACCTTATTGTTGTATCATTTTATTATTATTAGTATTTTTTTTCTTTTCCTTTAAAGAGGGATTTCAGCAGAACGGGTATAGTATGATGGTACAACGATGACCACGCCAATACCGAAAGTATGATATACACAACCTTGAACATGCCCATGATCTTATTATCACTATATTTGCGTATTTCTTTTATTAAAAGGAAGTTCAGCAGAAGTTTAATCTCTCTTTTTCTTTTTAACATGTTCATCATCTTATTCAAATTTCTTTTAAGAGGAAGTTCAGAAAAAACTTAATCTTTCTTTGCTTGAATTAAAACAGGCGTTAACACTGCAAAACGATACAACGATGTTATTACACTGTTCTTGTTGCGAACGGAATTCTGCTTTTATTAAGAGAGAGAGAGAGAGAGAGAGAGAGAGTTCCGTGTGCGTGTTCTTTTCTATCATTTTATGAATGTCGTTATTTCAACGCTTGCTGTCATCATCGTCCTGGACACCTCATTGTGCTTATCCTCATGAAACACTAGTTTTGATACACTAGTTTTGATATTTAGAGGACATCCAATATTTTGCTACTTGCCACCCTCAACCAATTACTTGTATTCTCAATAATATTTCTCATCTAAACAGTTATTCTAGTCCATCTAAGCTACGATAGATTCGTGAAATGCGGCGCTTTAGCATGTGCAGTAGTACTGCATGCATGTGATTCTTCCAAAAGTTAGACTTGTACAAAGTCCATTCATTCGTTAGACTTTTCCGTAGCAAGTTGTGGAGTTTCCCTCATCTTGTGATGATTCTGGATCCAAAAGCAAAGCAACTATCGCTACGTATAAATGTCGTTGATAACATCTGTCCAAATTTTACTTGCTCAAATTCACTAACATCAAAACAACATTGGCACATTCTGACGTGCATCTTGCCGCGATATGTAAACATCTCCTATCTGTAAGTTGCATAAACTAACTCTGGACATAATTCGGCATTCAACACTTGTAGGGGCTACTCTTTTCAAGTTCGTGTACGTGAGAAATTGAACATTAGAAAATTCATCATTATTTTCATTTTTCTAGACCATGTCCTCTTTTCCTTTGGAAATTGTGAAGTATCCCAATTTCTGCTTTCATCAAACGAAACACTTTCTCATAGGTAGTCTTTTGCTCTTCTAAACTTCAAATTCTTACAATAATTGAGATCTATATTCTTTATTGACTTAGAAAATACAAGTAATGGAAGACGATATTGTTAAATATACTCAATAGTCCACTTTCAAGCTATCACAAATGTTCCATGGTGGTTTGACTTGTAAGGCTCAAGTATGAGGACAAGCGAATGTGAGAGCCTAAGCATTTGTGGAAGCCTAAGTTTCAAGTTAGATGAGATCTATATGTGACCGCTTATGGTAATTGATGATTCTTGTCAGCCTAGCCATTATGATAGATAGGGCATAAGCTTTGTGAAGTCGGGTTGCCATTCAAGGTGAAAATAAATGCCTTGTGGTGTTGCACGGTTTCTGCATTTCACCTCAATGGGAGGGGCGCATAGAGGGGCTTGCCATCTTCTATGAGGTCTCTGGAGATTGTCCCCATGGCCCATAGGGACTGTGGGGCAGAGATGGTAGGACTTCTTGTTTTGGAGATATCGTGGGATTGTATAGTTTGCATACTATTTTGTCTATCTCCACTATGTTTATCTATGGTAACTACAATTATAAAGACTATAGAAGCATGTCCCATGTGTAGCTTTGCACAACATGGCACACTAGTAAGCCCTTCATCTAAAATCTGATGAGATCTCCATCTAATGTCCATCTAATAATGAAACTTAGTTATAACTCAAAAACCAAAAGTATGATGTACACAACCTTGACCATGTCCATGACCCTATTGTACAATCTTTTTTTTTTTATATATAGAGGAAGTTCAGAAAAAGTTTAATCTTTCTTTGCTTCAATGATATACACAATCTTGACCGAAAGTATGAAATACACATCCTTGACCATATCCATGACCTTAATGTTGTATCATTTTATTATTAGTATTCTTTTTCTTGTTTTTCTAAAAGCAAGTTGAGCAGAATTTTAAGCTTTCTTTGCTTGAATGTATACACAACCTTGACTGAAAGTATGATATACACAACAAGTCATCCACATAAATGCAGACATAGACACACATGTCATCTACATGTTTTACATAAAGTGAAGGATCAGCATGACTCGGTGTGTATTCGTGCAGCATAAGATACTTTACCAACCTTGCAATCCATGACCTTGGTGCCTGTTCAAGACCATACAATGACTTCTTTAACTTGCATACATGATTAGGACATTTTGCATCCACATAACCATCTGGTTGTGACATATACACTTCTTCATTTAACTTACCATTAAGAAAGGCATTCCTTATATTGAGTTGACATATATTCCACCTTTTACTTGCAGCTAAAGCCAACAAAGTTCTCACCGTTGCCATGTTTTCTACTGCACTAAATGTTTCCTCATAGTCGAATCCTTGAGTTTGATTATATCCTTTTGCTACAAGTCTAGCCTTATATCTTGACACAATACCATCACTATTTCTTTTAATCTTAAGAACCCACTTGCAACCAATTACCTTTTGTTTTGGTGTCTTTGGAGCTAAATTCCAAGTCTTGTTATCCAGTAGTGCTTCCATTTCTTCTCTCATTGCTTTCTCCCACTTTTCATCTCCTTTTGCCTCATCATAACATGTGGGTTCATTTTCCTACTCAACTTTTGTCATAAAATCATAATGAGTATTCATGAAAGATTCATCACTATACCTTTGAGGTTGCTTACTCACTTACATCACTAATTTCCTCTCCTTCATCATTAACTTCAACAAGTTTGAGTTTACCTTTACTTTTAACACTTGGAGGTGACTCTTGCCTTAATCTTCCATTGAAAGGTAGCTCTCTTTCTTCATCCAAACCACTTTTCTCATCACTTAAACTCCTTGTGGGATGAGGTAAGCACTCATCTCCTTCACCTGTATCTTCTTCATCTCCATTTATTACCTGCAAACTTTGCTTATCTACATACCATGAAAGTGATTCATCAAAATTTACATCTCTTGAAACAACCACCTTATTGGTATGAGGATTATAACATATATATCCTCTTTGAGTATCTGCTTAACCAATAAATATACACTTTTCTGATTTCACATCAAGTTTTGATCTCACTTCACTAGGTACATGTACATAACATACCCAACCAAATACTTTCAAATGACTTACACTTGGTTTCCTTCCATGCCATACCTTATATGGTGTCAAATGATGAACTCCAGCATTAGGTACTCTATTCATAATGTACACACTTGTGCTAATAGCTTTAGCCCAAAAAGAATTAGGCAAACACATATCATTTAGCATGTTTCTAGACGCTCCTGCTATGATTCTGTTTCCTCTTTCTGCGACTCCATTTTGTTGTGGAGTATACCTGCATGTAACTTCTCTTTTGATACCTTCATCATACAAAAAATCAGTAAAAGCTTGAGAGAAATACTCTCCCCCTCCATCGGATCTTAGCCTCTTAACATATCTTCCTGTTTGCTTCTCGACAAATGATTTAAAATTTTTGAAACAATCAAAGACTTCTTTCTTATGTTTAATGAAATACACAAATGTCATTCTACTATGATCATCAATGAATGATACATAGTACTTATTACTAGCCAAGGATGCCTCTTTAGTAGGACCCCATACGTCCGTGTGTATAAGGTCTAGCAATCCACTGCTACATAGCTTGAATGCTTGAAAGGCTGTGTACTCTGCTTACCCATTTGACATGCTTCACAAAGATGCACCATATGTTGCATAGTAAGATCAGGTAATCCTTCAACAATCCTCTTCTTTGATAGCTCCTTTAACCTATGTACATTCATGTGTCCAATCGTTTTCTACCATAGATCAAGCTGTGCTATTCGATGCATACCATAAGAGAAATAGTTTGTATGATTTGGGTTTACCTTGAATGTAAACAATCTACCTTGTTTTTTACCTCTAGAAATTAACCTCCTTTGCTTTGGATCCTCAATGAAGCAACCTACATGATTAAATCTTATTTGCAAACCTTTTTCTACCATTTGACGAACTGACATCAAATTCTTAGTGATCGTTGGCACATAAAGTACATCCTTCAAGCAATTTCTCTTGCTCTTATCCTCCATGACAACATCTCCAACCTGCATAATCTTATGTGTCGTATCATATCCTATTTCAACAAGACCTTTACATGAAGGATTATGCATATTAGAAAACCATGAAGCATCATGTGACATATGGTTAGAACAACCACTATCTACATACCATACATTACTATTGCAATTCATCTTAGTTTCTACATTCATCATAAGAAGAGAATCATAGTCTTCACTTTTACCTTCAAGTGCATAATTTCCTTATTGTTTACCTCTTCTTGAATAGCCTCCTCTTCGATTACCACCTTGATTATTTTCATTTTGATAACAATCTTTGGCATAGTGTGCATACCTTCCACATATATAGCAATTGTTGTTATCTTCACTCCTTTGTCTTTGACTGTAGTTGTAGCAGCCTCTCGTACCTCTAGCACTTGATCTTCCTCTACCTCTTGTGTTGAAGAAGCCACTTGAAGTCCCTTGATCATCACTCCTTCTTCCTTGATCTCTATTTAAACCTCTTCTACCTCTATTTCCACCTCTTGATGATCGTACATAAAGAGCTTGTCCTTGAGATCCTTTTTGATTTGAAGTAGAACCATTTAGATTCATCTCCTCCGTGACCATAAGAGCAACAAGCTGATCAAAGTCTGGTAATTCTCCTCTAACATACTCTGAAATAATGAATGGTTCCCATCTCTTATCATCCTTGAGTCCGTTGAGAGTATGTGCAACCAAGTCGTCATCCTCCACATGAGCTTGAATTGATCCTAGTTGATCTGCAATCTCGTTAACCTTCAACAAGTAATCATTGACTGATGTCCTTGTATCTTTCTTTATGTTATTCAACTCTTTTTTTAGTTGAATCTTCCTTGCTCTTGTACCTGTAGCATACAACCTTTCCAATGCAAGCCAAACATCTCTACTTGTTCTAGATCTTGTATGTGTCCTACCATTGAATCTTGAATATTTTGTGATAACATGAATATAAACCTTTTGTCTCTTTCATTCTAAAGTATAAACTCCCTCAATTGTTGCTCATTTGGATCCTCTAGTAATATAGGTTTGATATCTGTTCCATCAATCAAACCATACTGTAGAGGAGGTACTGGGGTATCCGCTTTTAACAAAAGTAGAGAATGAAAATTAAGCACGTCCAGTACACCTACTCAAGGGGGGTTCTCTTTAGGGAAGTATACCCTTTAACATTTCTGTGAGCAGGTAGATAACACGGATTGCACAAAGTGGTAAATACTTCAGAAAACATGGACAACCAATGACCAAGGAAGACCATACACTCTTTGATTCGAATCAGACGATTACACGGTTGGGCAGAGTGATGCTCAAAAGTGCAAGCTTAGAGCTGACAAGCCACCCTAAAAGTATTAGCTCCAATATAATAGATCAGCATAAGGGGCCACTAATATGCAGGTTAACTCAGAGCAATACAAATGGTTGAATTTCTCAAGTGAATAGAGATTAATCAACACACTGACTCATAGAAAAGAAAATAAATCCAAGCTACTCTCTTACACTATAGTGCTCATAGCCCTCCACTGAGAAGCCTACCCTCTGTATACAGACTACAGAGTAGCTCCTACAATAGACTTGAAACCACCATGTGTAAGAGAGGACTTTTGCACGTACGCACAAACCACTGTATCTCTAAAATTGTTGTTGTACTCGCCCCCAAATGAACACAAATCCATTGTTTTTATAGGCCCCAATAAGTCAATAGGGCCTTGCTTCACGTCCACTGATCACGCACCGGTGGATTGCCCAAAATTGGGGGGTAGGTCAAATATTCCACTTGATTTGAGTTGGTTCCACAAAAATAGGTAGTCGCCGTGAATGGTTGGCGGCAACATTTGTTTATCCATTTTTACTTTTAACAATTCAATTTTACCTTATCCGAGTTTCTCATTTTGTGTTGCTTTGTTTCCTCACTGGTTTAATTACGGGAAATTCAATTTGACCAGCTTCAACTGTCTCCATTACTCCCAAATCCAGCAGACTGTAGTCATTGTCCTCCTCATCGCCTCATTGCCAATGATCACTGTTAACTAACGTTGCTCTTGATTCCTCCTCTCTATTTATCTGATTGCAGCTGTGAAGACGAACTATCTTTTATCCCGCTAGGTTCTTTAACCTCGTCTAGAGTACTTTCTGAGTTTATGGTTGCCTGTGGATGTACACCAGTCTCTATTTGGTCTTCCGTTTTTTTTCTTGTAATAGAGTGTTGGGGATCATTATCAAGGAGACTTGTACAAGCGGGTGTGTGTGTATAGTTGTGTATGTGTGTGAGTGTGGATGTATGCATGGAGATGCACGTGTGATAGTGTGGGTATGTGTATATGAATGGGGATGCATGGGATAGTGTGGGGTGTGTATGCATATGAATGTGCATATGTGCATGCATGAGTGAGGGTGCGTATGCATGCGTGTGTGTGTGATTGTGTGTGAATATGCCTTTGTGTAAGAGAGAGGGGGTGGGGGTGGTGTGAGGGGACGGGGGTGGTGTGAGTGGGTGGGGGGTGGTGTGATGGGGTTGTGTGAGGGGGCGGGGGTGGTGTGAGGGGGCGGGTGCGGTTTGAGGGGGAGGTGTGAAGGGGCGGGGGCTGGAGATGGGGGCGGGGTTGGAGGTGAGAGGAGGGGGCGCGGTGGAGGGGACGGGGGTGGTGTGAGTGGGTGGGGGTGGTGTGAGGGGGTTGTGTGAAGGGGCGGGGTTGGAGATGGGGGCGGGGTTGGAGGTGAGAGGGTGGGGTTGGGGTTTGAGGAAGGAGACGGGGTTGGGGTTGAGGGTGAGTGGAGGGGGTGCGGTGGTGAGTGGAGGTGGCAGGGGTTGGAGATGGAGGCGGGGTTGGAGATGAGAGGAAGGGGCAGGGGTTGGAGATGGGGGCGGGGGAGTGCAGGGGGGGGCGGGGGAGTGCATGGGGGCGGGGTGGTGTGAGTGGGGGTAGAGGCGGTGGTGGGGGTGAGTGGAGGGCGGGGGTGGAGGTGAGTGGGGGCTCACGAGGGAGTTGCAGGGGGGGGCGGGGGAGTGCAAGGGGGGGGGGGGAGTGCATGGGGGGCGGGGTGGTGTGAGTGGGGGGTAGAGGCGGGGGTGGGGGTGAGTGGAGGGCGGGGGTGGAGGTGAGAGGAGGGGGCGCGGTGGAGGGGACGGGGGTGGTGTGAGTGGGTGGGGGTGGTGTGAGAGGGTTGTGTGAAGGGGCGGGGTTGGAGATGGGGGCGGGGTTGGAGGTGAGGGGGTGGGGTTGGGGTTTGAGGAAGGAGACGGGGTTGGGGTTGAGGGTGAGTGGAGGGGGCGCGGTGGTGAGTGGAGGTGGCAGGGGTTGGAGATGGGGGCGGGGTTGGAGGTGAGGGGGTGGGGGCGTGGTGGACGTGAGAGGGGGGGCGGGGAAGTGAAGGGGGGGGCGGGGGAGTGCATGGGGGGCGGGGTGGTGGGAGTGGGGGGTAGAGGCGGGGGTGGGCGTGAGTGGAGGGTGGGGGTGGAGGTGAGTGGGGGCTCACGGGGGAGTCGCAGGGGGGGGCGAGGGAGTGCAGGGGGGGCGGGGGAGTGCATGGGGGGCGGGGTAGTGCATGGGGGGCGGGGTGGTGTGAGTGGGGGGTAGAGGCGGGGGTGGGGGTGAGTGGAGGGCGGGGTGGAGGTGAGTGGGGGCTCACGGGGTGGGGTTGGTGCACGGGGTGGGATGGGGGAGGGAAGTGGGGGTGCGGGAAGGGGCTGGCGGGGAGGGGAGGGAGAGAGAGAGAGAGAAAGAGAGAGAGAGAGAGAGAGAGAGAGAGAGAGAGAGAGAGAGAGAGAGAGAGAGAGAGAGAGAGAGAGAGAGAGAGAGAGAGAGAGAGAGAGAGAGAGAGAGAGAGATTCACACGTGGGGAAAAGAGAGAAAGAAAAAGGGAAAAAGAGGGAGGAGGAAAGAGAGAGAGAGAGAGAGAGAGAGAGAGAGAGAGAGAGAGGGGAAGAGAGGGGGAGAGAGAGAGAAAGAGAGAGAGGGGGGAAGAGAGGGGGAGAGAGAGAAAAAGAGAGAGAAAGAGAGAGAAAAAGAGAGAGAGGAAGAGAGAGAGGAAGAGGGAGAGGAAGAGAGAAAAAGAGGGAGAGAGGGACCGAGAGAGAGAGGGAAAGAGAGAGAAGGGGAAAAGAAAAAAGGAGATAGAGAGAGATAGGTATCAAAACAACCAAGTTAGCAAAGAAAAGATGACAGCAACGACCGCTCATAACTTCAAATATATCCGTGTTAGAGCACTTGAACACTTCTTGAAGCTTCCTCCCAAGGCATCTGAGAGTTTCCGACCTCTACAGATTTGACTTCTAATCAAGGGATTGTGGGTTCGAGTCCCACCGTGCGTGCCAAACTGTAGAGGAGGTACTGGGGTATCCGCTTTTAACAAAAGTAGAGAATGAAAATTAAGCACGTCCAGTACATCACCTACTCAAGGGGGGTTCTCTTTAGGGAAGTATACCCTTTAACATTTCTGTGAGCAGGTAGATAACACGGATTGCACAGAGTGGTAAATACTTTAGAAAATATGGACAACCAATGACCAAGGAAGACCATACACTCTTTGATTCGAATCAGACGATTACACGGTTGGGCAGAGTGATGCTCAAAAGTGCAAGCTTAGAGCTGACAAGCCATCCTAAAAGTATTAGCTCCAATACAATAGATCAGCATAAGGGGCCACTAATATGCAGGTTAACTCAGAGCAATACAAATGGTTGAATTTCTCAAGTGAATAGAGATTAATCAACACACTAACTCACAGAAAAGAAAATAAATCCAAGCTACTCTCTTACACTATAGTGCTCATAGCCCTCCACTGAGAAGCCTACCCTCTGTACACACACTACAGAGTAGCTCCTACAATAGACTTGAAACCACCATGTGTAAGAGAGGACTTCTGCACGTACGCACAAACCACTGTATCTCTAAAATTGTTGTTGTACTCGCCCCCAAATGAACACAAATCCATTGTCTTTATAGGCCCCAATAAGTCAAGAGGGCCTTGCTTCACGTCCACTGATCACGCGCCGGTGGATTGCCCAAAATTGGGGGGTAGGTCAAATATTCCACTTGATTTGAGTTGGTTCCACAAAAATAGGTAGTCGCCGTGAATGGTTGGCGGCAACATTTGTTTATCCATTTTTACTTTTAACAATTCAATTTTACCTTATCCGAGTTTCTCATTTTGTGTTGCTTTGTTTCCTCACTGGTTTAATTACGGGAAATTCAATTTGACCAGCTTCAACTGTCTCCATTACTCCCAAATCCAGCAGACTGTAGTCGTTGTCCTCCTCATCGCCTCATTGCCAATGATCACTGTTAACTAACGTTGCTCTTGATTCCTCCTCTCTATTATCTGATTGCAGCTGTGAAGACGAACTATCTTTTATCCCGCTAGGTTCTTTAACCTTGTCTAGAGTACTTTCTGAGTTTATGGTTGCCTGTGGATGTACACCAGTCTCTATTTGGTCTTCCGTTTTTTTTTTGTAACAGAGTGTTGGGGATCATTATCAAGGAGACTTGTACAAGCGGGTGTGTGTGTATAGTTGTGTATGTGTATGAGTGTGGATGTATGCATGGAGATGCACGTGTGATAGTGTGGGTATGTGTATATGAATGGGGATGCATGGGATAGTGTGGGGTGTGTATGCATATGAATGTGCATATGTGCATGCATGAGTGAGGGTGCGTATGCATGCGTGTGTGTGTGATTGTGTGTGAATATGCCTTTGAGTGAGAGAGAGGGGGTGGTGGTGGTGTGAGTGGGTGGGGGGTGGTGTGATGGGGTTGTGTGAGGGGGCGGGGGTGGTGTGAGGGGGCGGGTGCGGTTTGAGGGGTGGTGTGAAGGGGCGGGGGCAGGAGATGGGGGCGGGGTTGGAGGTGAGAGGAGGGGGCGCGGTGGAGGGGACGGGGATGGTGTGAGTGGGTGGGGGTGGTGTGAGGGGGTTGTGTGAAGGGGCGGGGTCGGAGATGGGGGCGGGGTTGGAGGTGAGAGGGTGGGGTTGGGGTTTGAGGAAGGAGACGGGGTTGGGGTTGAGGGTAAGTGGAGGGGGCGCGGTGGTGAGTGGAGGTGCAGGGGTTGGAGATGGGGGCGGGGTTGGAGATGAGAGGAAGGGGCGGGGGTTGGAGACGGGGGCGGGGGAGTGCAGGGGGGGGCGGGGGAGTGCATGGGGGGTGGGGTGGTGTGAGTGGGGGTAGAGGCGGGGGTGGGGGTGAGTGGAGGGCGGGGCTGGAGGTGAGTGGGGGCTCACGGGGGAGTCGCAGGGGGGGGCGGGGGAGTGCAAGGGGGGGGGGGGGGGGGAGTGCATGGGGGGCGGGGTGGTGTGAGTGGGGGGGAAGAGGCGGGGGTGGGGGTGAGTGGAGGGCGGGGGTGGAGGTGAGAGGAGGGGGCGCGTTGGACGGGACGGGGGTGGTGTGAGTGGGTGGGGGTGGTGTGAGAGGGTTGTGTGAAGTGGCGGGGTTGCAGATGGGGGCGGGGTTGGAGGTGAGGGGGTGGGGTTGGGGTTTGAGGAAGGAGACGGGGTTGGGGTTGAGGGTGAGTGGAGGGGGCGTGGTGGTGAGTGGAGGTGGCAGGGGTTGGAGATAGGGGTGGGGGTTGGAGATGGGGGCGGGGTTGGAGGTGAGGGGGTGGGGGCACGGTGGAGGTGAGAGGGGGGCGGGGAAGTGCAGGGGGGGGAGTGCATGGGGGGCGGGGTGGTGGGAGTGGGGGGTAGAGGCGGGGGTGGGCGTGAGTGGAGGGCGGGGGTGGAGGTGAGTGGGGGCTCACGGGGGAGTCGCAGGGGGGGGCGGGGGAGTGAAGGGGGGGGGGGGGGGGCGGGGGAGTGCATGGGGGGCGGGGTGGTGTGAGTGGGGGGTAGAGGCGGGGGTGGGGGTGAGTGGAGGGCGGGGGTGGAGGTGAGTGGGGGCTTATGGGGTGGGTTTGGTGTGCGGGGTGGGATGGGGGAGGGAAGTGGGGGTGCGGGAAGGGGCTGGCGGGGAGGGGAGGGAGAGAGAGAGAGAAAGAGAGAGAGAGACAGAGAGAGAGAGAGACAGAGAGAGAGAGAGAGAGAGAGAGAGAGAGAGAGAGGGGAAGAGAGGGGGAGAGAGAGAGAAAGAGAGAGAGAGGGGGGAAGAGAGGGGGAGAGAGAGAAAAAGAGAGAGAAAGAGAGAGAAAAAGAGAGAGAGGAAGAGAGAGAGGAAGAGGGAGAGGAAGAGAGAAAAAGAGGGAGAGAGGGACCGAGAGAGAGAGGGAAAGAGAGAGAAGGGGAAAAGAAAAAAGGGGATAGAGAGAGATAGGTATCAAAACAACCGAGTTAGCAAAGAAAAGATGACAGCAACGACCGCTCATAACTTCAAATATATCCGTGTCAGAGCACTTGAACACTTCTTGAAGCTTCCTCCCAAGGCATCTGAGAGTTTCCGACCTCTACAGACCCCCACATCAAGCTTTTGCACCGTCCCGGTGCAATAACTCCTTTATGTGCTCATTTCAATGAGATTTAACTGCAATTACTGAAAACATGGTATGTACAAGGGATAGAATGCTTCCACTTTGTCCTAGTTCCGATACTTCTTCATCCTGGAGATGTTTACGAGGGGCATCCTTTTACCCTGCAGATCTTCCAGATGCACTGCACCATGTGGCAATACCTTGATAACCTTATATGGTCCTGACCATTTGGGGGCCAATTTAGTTGAAATTGCCGGGACTTGATGCACTAAAACCATGGACCCTTCTTGAACTTCATTCGATCTCATATATCTGTCATGTAATTTCTTGCGCTCTTCTTGTGTCACCAGAAGTTTTTGGATTGCCCCTTCTCTGTACTCTTCTAATGCCACCAATCTTTGAATGGGGGGTTCAATTCCAATGGTTCTGATTCCTATTTCCTTTTTGATAATAAACTCAAATGTTGCCAATGCCTCTTTTCCATATACTAACCGAAATGGAGTTTCGCCTGTGGTTCCCCTCTTCGTGGTTCTGAAAGCCCAAATTGCACCGATCAGTGCTAGCGGCGAGGAGCTTTGATGATCAAAAGCTAATTTGCGAAGCAGTCCAATCAAAATCTTATTGGAACTCTCTGCTTGGCCATTTGCCCTGGGGTAGTAGGCACAATATTTTTTATGGAAGATTTTGTACCTGTCAAATATAAACTGGAGCAATTGATTTACAAAATGTGTGCCCCTGTCACTAGTAATTTCCAGTGGGCAACCAAATCTTGAGAAAATACGTTTATACATAAATTTAGCTATTGTTAAAGCCGTGCAGTCCACAGTAGCTTTAGCCTCTATCCATTTAGTGGCATAGCATGTAGCCATCAAAATATACTTTTTACCTCCTCGTTGCCCAGTTGGGCTAATTGGCCCTATGAAATCAAGACCCCATTGTTCAAATGGAAGCCATCCGGTAGATATGACTAATGGTTGGAAATTCAATCTGGTTGGCGCGGGAGCACACCTCTGGCAGATGTGGCATTCTTTAGAAAACTTGATTGCATCCTTGAAAATATGAGGCCACCATAACCCTTTGTTGATGATTCTATGAGCCAATTCTCCAGCAAAAGATTTACCTCCTCTGGATAGACACACCTTCTCAATATATCATCCTGGCAGTATTTATATAAATTTCCATTTATAAGAGAATATGCTTTGGTTTTCAGGAGTAATCTTCTCTTTTCTACAGGTGTCAAGTGTTCTGGGATCTTTCCAGTAGTCAGAACATGGAGAATTTCATCATACCAACCTGTCCGAATTACTACTAGAAAAAGATTGCTATCCATCAGTTCATCATTAATACCTGTCCCCTTTTTGCTCATTGCGGTCCTAGACACTTGATCTGCCATGTAGTGCTCTTTTCCTGGCTTAATATGAATATCAAAATTAAATTCTTGGAATAGTAGCAACCATCTCCAAATCCTTCCAGCTACTCTAGGCTTGTTTATCAAATACTTCGAGGGCTGATGATCAGAAATAACAATGAAATGTACACCAAGGAGATAATGTCAGAACTTCTGAAGGGCAAATACAATAGCCAAACCTTCTCTTTCCGTTGTACTATAATTTCTTTCAGCTTGGTTGAGTAGTCTGCTTGCATAAGAGACAGGTCTATCCACTTTGTGAGATGATGGTTGAGCTAGAACTGCACCAACAGCATGAAGACTAGCATCTGTATGCACATGAAATTCCAATGACCAATCAGGAACACTTAAAAGTGGAGCAGTACATAGTCTCAACTTTAGTTCACAAAATGCTTTGTCGGCTTCAGCACTCCATGAGAAAGGGATCTTTTTACTGGTAAGCCTTGACAAGGGCTTAGCAATTTCTGAATACATCCTAATGACTCTTCTGTGATACCCTGCATGGCCCAAGAAACTTTGCACTTCCTTTGGGCTTTGTGGAATTGGCATGGAAAGAATAGCTGTAACCTTTGCAGGGTCAACAGTTATGCCTTCAGCAGATACTATGTGACCAAGAAGAGTGCCCTTAGTGACCAAAAAGTGACATTTATCAGGATTCAATTTCAAACGTGTTTGGAGACATTGCTCAAAAATTTCTTTTAGATTTTCCAAATGGTCATGGAAATCTTGAACTTTTGCCCTTCTATCTGTACCTGAAAATACTGAAAAGTCATCCATAAATATGCGGAGAAAGATTGTTAACCATTTACCCAATATCAGATACATCGTTCTATTAAATGAAGCTGGCGCATTCTTCAAACCAAAAGCCATACGAGTATAGACATAAGTGCCCCAGGGAGTAACAAAGGCTGTTTTGTCCCTATCATCAGGGTGAATTACTATCTGGTTGTAGCCACTAAGACCATCCAAGAAACTATACAAAGTGTGACCAGGTACTTCCTCAAGCACTTGCTCTGTGAAGGGCTGAGGAAATCCATCTTGGATAGTCACTTTATTCAAAGCACGGAAATCAACACATACTCTTATTTTTCCACTATTTTTCTTGGGCACAATAACCATAGAGGAAAGCCACCTGGAATGTTCTACTGGAACAATTATACCCACTTCTTCTAGTTTTGTAATCTCTGCTTTTACTGCCTTTGCATACTTCGGATTGAGTCGATATGGTCTACTTCTTACAGACGCGGCTCCCTCAACTAAGGGTATCCGATGTAACCCAAGCTCTTCTGGTATCCTGTTAGATCTTTGTAGGACCATGCGAAGACATTTTTATAAGTAAAAAGCAAGGAAGTTACCTTCTCTAGCAAGAGAGGATAATGCCACAACCAGGATGCCAAATGGATCATTTGAGGTCTCTCTTCATCCCCTAAATTTACTTCTTGAACCAATGTTTCAGGACTGGTCTTGCTTGAGAAATCATCCCCACTATATGTAGGAGTGGATTTTAATTTATATTCTGCAACCTGTTCTTTCATCCATCCTTGAGGTATATCTGCAAAAGGAAGATCTTCTCTGCTCTTAGGTTCATAATCTTCCCTCTTTGGTACTTTTATATTGGTTGCCTCCTCAAAGCTTGTATTTTCCTTCAATTGCTCATTCTCCAATACCTTGTGGTCTTCATTGCTATTTTCTGTAACTTCCTTATCTGCAACTTCTTCCTCAATTTCATTGATATCTACTGTGCAACACTCTGCACTTCCCATCATCCAATTTAATAATGTATCATCTTCTTGGGGTAGAGACGGCATTACCTGAGCATCCACAGTATATCCAGTGGTTTTTCCCGAATCAAACCCTTCTTCCAAATGTAGTTACAGTTGGCTATTGGTGCTTGTTGAAATCCATAGTTTATTTTTCCCCCAATCTTGCAAAGAATTTGCTTGTCTCACCCAAGGTCTCCCCAGGAGCAAAGGATAGGAAGTCTCCTGTGGAAGTGCAATAAAAACAAAATCCAACACAAAGTGGCAACCCTGTACTATCATCCGTACTTTTTCAATAATGCCAAGAGGCGCAATCCGATGTTGATCTGCTAGTGTAACAGTAAATGGTGCCATTTTGGTGGGGTTCAAATTTAGCTTCTTCATGGTAAAATCTGGCATCAAATTGATACCAGAGCCTCCGTCTATGATCACACCTGTAAGAGCTTCATCCTTTATACAAACTGATAATCTTGAACTTTGGTAGTCTCCTAAGGGTGCACGGGGAAAATCAACCATGAATCCATCTATACTAGGTGATTGGACTAAGTGAGCAGAGTGTATAATCTTCAGTAAGTCACTTCTTATTTTTGAATCCATCCTTATCAGTTCATATAGACTAACTTTGTGATGAATACCTTTCAAGATCTGTTCAATGTTTACCTCTGGAGTGTTTTCTTGCAGCTTGTTGATTGGTCCCTTATAGTAGTAGCCACCTTTTCATAAGCTCCTTCAATTTCTACTTGGTCCTTCCATCCAGACTTCTTTTCCTCCTCTTTATCCTGACATCCTTGTCGTTCATCTCTATGGGTTGCAGCTCCTTGCCTAGCTCTAGTCATCATGGGCATTGCAGAGGATGAAACAGCATAAGTCTGAGTGGTTTTTCCTTCTTCATGTGGAGAGACTGCAATTATATGAATTGGAGCAGGACGATCTCTCGGGCAATCTTTGGTATAATGATCCTTGGCCTCTGGACAATGTTGACAAGGAGGTGCATCTTCTGGGAGGGAACACCAATTTTGCATATGGCCATACTCACCACAACGATAGCACATCAAAGGTCTATTGTATCTAGGCTTTGCGGGCCAATTCTCCTCCCTATTAGATGTATTTGAAGTACTAGCATAATATGAATCCAAATTTTGAGGGTTACCTCTCTGCTGTGTACCCTTGAGGTAGTAGCAATCTCTAGCTTCATGACCATCCTTTCCACAAAATTGACAGCTTACCTTAATAGGGCAATTAGCATTGGAGTGTCCATTGTTATTATAGATTGTACACCAAATTTGTCTCCTTATATCCTGAGTGGTCTTCAAATCTTCTAACTCTCGGCGAAGTTGGGTTACTTCATCATCAGTGCGACGTAGTGGTGGCAAGACCTTCTCTTCTTGTTGATTTTGTTGCAATGTTGCCTTGCTTCTTCAATGCGTGATGCAGCTGCAACAAAATCATTGAGGGTAGCATCCAATCTAAGAGACTCACGAAGCTTCTGTTGAGATGACCTGGGCAGAGCCTTCTCAATCCATTTTTTAACCAAAAAATCACGTGGAGCATGTGGCAGACGGGCAACAAGTGCTTTTGTTCTAGTATGAAGTTCATGAAAAGATTCACTTGACCTTAGCTTCAAATTCTCTAGCTGATCTAGAGCTCTTTCCGAGGAATCACTTGGTCAGAATGTCTGTGAGAACGCCGCCTTCAAAGCCTCCCATGTAGTGAAATGGCCATCTGCATATTGACTATACCATTTATCTGCAAGACCCTCCAATGTGGATGGAAAAAGTGCCAACATTGCATCCTCTCTATTTTGTAGACCTCTTCCACGGCATAAAGAAATGAATCTTCTCACATGATCATCAGCATCCTCATAGGCTTGTCCCTTGAAAGTAGGGAATTTGATGTTTAATCTGGAGAGTAAATGAGAGAGATCCTCCATCTGTACTGGTGTTTCTTCGGACGTATCTGAGGAGAAGTCTAGGGTTCTCCTATACCTCTCTTTTGACAATGGTTTCGTACCCAAATCAATAGATAAATTTAGGGAAGGCAGAGGGGAGGTGGACTCACTGGCCGTGGTTATTGCTAACTTGTTAAGGCTCCTTCGAACACGAAGAGACTCCTTATCTGCTCATGTATGGGTCATGTACCTATTCGCAATTGCAATAGGGTAAAACACCTCTCACAGAAATGCAAAGGTCCCACCGTGCGTGCCAAACTGTAGAGGAGGTACTGGGGTATCCGCTTTTAACAAAAGTAGAGAATGAAAATTAAGCACGTCTAGTACATCACCTACTCAAGGGGGGTTCTCTTTAGGGAAGTATACCCTTTAACATTTCTGTGAGCACGTAGATAACACGGATTGCATAGAGATTAATCAACACACTGACTCACAGAAAAGAAAATAAATCCAAGCTACTCTCTTACACTATAGTGCTCATAGCCCTCCACTGAGAAGCCTACCCTCTGTATACACACTACAGAGTAGCTCCTACAATAGACTTGAAACCACCATGTGTAAGAGAGGACTTCTGCACGTACGCACGAACCACTGTATCTCTAAAATTGTTGTTGTACTCGCCCCCAAATGAACACAAATCCATTGTTTTATAGGCCCCAATAAGTCAAGAGGGCCTTGCTTCACGTCCACTGATCACGCGCTGGTGGATTGCCCAAAATTGGGGGGTAGGTCAAATATTCCACTTGATTTGAGTTGGTTCCACAAAAATAGGTAGTCGCCGTGAATGGTTGGCGGCAACATTTGTTTATCCATTTTTACTTTTAACAATTCAATTTTACCTTATCCGAGTTTCTCATTTTGTGTTGCTTTGTTTCCTCACTGGTTTAATTACGGGAAATTCAATTTGACTAGCTTCAACTGTCTCCATTACTCCCAAATCCAGCAGACTGTAGTCGTTGTCCTCCTCATCGCCTCATTGCCAATGATCACTGTTAACTAACGTTGCTCTTGATTCCTCCTCTCTATTATCTGATTGCAGCTGTGAAGACGAACTATCTTTTATCCCGCTAGGTTCTTTAACCTCGTCTAGAGTACTTTCTGAGTTTATGGTTGCCTGTGGATGTACACCAGTCTCTATTTGGTCTTCCGTTTTTTTTTTTGTAACAGAGTGTTGGGGATCATTATCAAGGAGACTTGTACAAGCGGGTGTGTGTGTATAGTTGTGTATGTGTGTGAGTGTGGATGTATGCATGGAGATGCACGTGTGATAGTGTGGGTATGTGTATATGAATGGGGATGCATGGGATAGTGTGGGGTGTGTATGCATATGAATGTGCATATGTGCATGCATGAGTGAGGGTGCGTATGCATGCATGTGTGTGTGATTGTGTGTGAATATGCCTTTGTGTGAGAGAGAGGGGGTGGGGGTGGTGTGAGGGGACAGGGGTGGTGTGAGTGGGTGGGGGGTGGTGTGATGGGGTTGTGTGAGGGGGCGGGGGTGGTGTGAGGGGCCGGGTGCGGTTTGACGGGGAGGTGTGAAGGGGCGGGGGCAGGAGATGGGGGCGGGGTTGGAGGTGAGAGGAGGGGGCGCGGTGGAGGGGACGGGGGTGGTGTGAGTGGGTGGGGGTGGTGTGAGGGGGTTGTGTGAAGGGGCGGGGTTGGAGGTGAGAGGGTGGGGTTGGGGTTTGAGGAAGGAGACGGGGTTGGGGTTGAGGGTGAGTGGAGGGGGCGCGGTGGTGAGTGGAGGTGGCAGGGGTTGGAGATGGGGGCGGGGTTGGAGATGAGAGGAAGGGGCGGGGGTTGGAGATGGGGGCGCGGGAGTGCAGGGGGGGGGCGGGGGAGTGCAAGGGGGGCGGGGTGGTGTGAGTGGGGGTAGAGGCAGGGGTGGGGGTGAGTGGAGGGCGGGGGTGGAGGTGAGTGGGGGCTCACGGGGGAGTCGCAGGGGGGGGGGGGCTGGGGAGTGCAAGGGGGGGGGGGGGGGGGGGGCGGGGGAGTGCATGGGGGGCGGGGTGGTGTGAGTGGGGGGTAGAGGCGGGGGTGGGGGTGAGTGGAGGGCGGGGGTGGAGGTGAGCGGAGGGGGCGCGGTGGAGGGGACGGGGGTGGTGTGAGTGGGTGGGGGTGGTGTGAGAGGGTTGTGTGAAGGGGCGGGGTTGGAGATGGGGGCGGGGTTGGAGGTAAGGGGGTGGGGTTGGGGTTTGAAAAAGGAGACAGAGTTGGGGTTGAGGGTGAGTGGAGGGGGCGCGTTGGTGAGTGGAGGTGGCAGGGGTTGCAGATAGGGGTGGGGGTTGGAGATGGGGGCGGGGTTGGAGGTGAGGGGGTGCGGGCGCGGTGGAGGTGAGAGGGGGGGCGGGGAAGTGCAGGGGGGGCGGGGGAGTGCATGGGGGGCGGGGTGGTGGGAGTGGGGGGTAGAGGCGGGGGTGGGCATGAGTGGAGGGCAGGGGTGGAGGTGAGTGGGGGCTCACGGGGGAGTCGCAGGGGGGGGCGGGGGAGTGCAAGGGGGGGCGAGGGAGTGCATGGGAGGCGGGGTAGTGCATGGGGGGCGGGGTGGTGTGAGTGGGGGGTAGAGGCGGGGGTGGGGGTGAGTGGAGGGCGGGGGTGGAGGTGAGTGGGGGCTCACGGGGTGGGGTTGGTGCACGGGGTGGGATGGGGGAGGGAAGTGGGGGTGCGGGAAGGGGCTGGCGGGGAGGGGAGGGAGAGAGAGAGAGAGAAAGAGAGAGAGAGAGAGAGAGAGAGAGAGAGAGAGAGAGAGAGGGAGAGAGAGAGAGAGAGAGAGAGAGAGAGAGAGAGAGAGAGAGAGAGAGATTCACACGCGGGGAAAAGAGAGAAAGAAAAAGGGAAAAAGAGGGAGGAGGAAAGAGAGAGAGAGAGAGGGGGGAAGAGAGGGGGAGAGAGAGAGAAAGAGAGAGAGAGGGGGGAAGAGAGGGGGAGAGAGAGAAAAAGAGAGAGAAAGAGAGAGAAAAAGAGAGAGAGGAAGAGAGAGAGGAAGAGGGAGAGGAAGAGAGAAAAAGAGGGAGAGAGGGACCGAGAGAGAGAGGGAAAGAGAGAGAAGGGGAAAAGATAAAAGGGGATAGAGAGAGATAGGTATCAAAACAACCGAGTTAGCAAAGAAAAGATGACATCAACGACCGCTCATAACTTCAAATATATCCGTGTCAGAGCACTTGAACACTTCTTGAAGCTTCCTCCCAAGGCATCTGAGAGTTTCCGACCTCTACACATACAAGCCTCTATCTTGCAAGTATGCTGTGATTCTAAATCGCCATGCTTGATAGTTGTTCTTATCAAGCTTCTCTATTTGTGCATGTTGATCGCCCATTGTGTAAATACTAAACATCCGCCTTTTGTATATGTGTGATAAGAAGAAGTATGATATTTACCTTTTTAATAAAGTTTATGCACCTTTCTTTGCTTGAATGATGCTTGAGATGCTTCCTTGCTATCTCCTTCTACCTTTGTGTAGTGTCGATGATGAACCGCTGCTCCAATAGCTTTAAATTTTTCATCAAGGTATTATAACCTTCTCCAAGCTTCAACTCCTTGCTCGGATACCAATGTTGGAGTTTATTGAGCTCCAAAATATAGCTAGAAGTAGGTGGAACCCCCTAGGAATAAGTTGACCTTCTCACAAAATTCATCACACAAAACGAGTCATGCTTGGAGAGCTTATTGTTCTCTACTGGCTTAGAATTTTCTAAAACTATTTTAATGACCTATACTAGAGACCAAGAGCTTTCTAATGAGCCAAAGAAAATGCAATTTGGATACATACACAAGGAGATATGACCTCTGCAAGTTGGAGGTTTAATGGAGATCTTCAGTAGGGGTGAAACCCGAGAACACACACTACTTGCAGAGAGTACTGCTCTTAGCTCACAAATCCAATGATTATGAAAATTGATAGACTGAAGCTAGATAGTAAGATCTTTCCAATGAGCTATCAACCATGTACTTTGGATATATAATAAGGGAGATACAAGCTCTGCAATCTCTGTATACAAAACTACACCAGCGTAGAGATACACATATGACTCTCTTGGACTTCCCACAAGATCACGACTTCTCTCCTCTTTTTATAGCATGGGGAACTAATCTAAAACCTTCCTTATACATCTAAATTCGTGTTAGACACTTGGGTGGAAATATTACATGACTCAAGTGCTCAAATAAGCAAAGTATTGATGGACTTTGACAACTAGCCACATCGACCTTCTACTAGGACACCACTGCAGCTCCCTTGTGACTCACTAATTTGACTCACCATGTTCTAGAACGGACGTGGTATTTTGGATATATTTAATGAATAATATGAGCCTTCTTGAAGTACTTGAAGACTTCCCAAAGGTATTTACATAATTTGAAACTTGTGCCATACATAAAACAAATGTTCGCAATACACACATCATACGTTTTATTTTTTGATCTTAATGTATAGCAATTGACTGTATAGATTACTTTGGATGTAAGAATCTATTCCCTCTTTATTTTTGTAGTTTACCAAATTCCATGTGTGGCTCAGTTTACATTACCAAAACCATCTTGCATAATCTAGATGTCCTTAAAGTTTAGTTCTAGGCTTCCCTCCTAAAATCCTCCAATAAAACCTATTGTTTATGGGTATATGGTACTATTTTAAAACATTTAATGTAACTTAAAGATTCATCTTCTGTGCCTACGTTGTTGTCTATCATGTTAAGAATGACAAATGTAGTGCATGCTTTGAGGAAATTCCTATAATAGCATATTGTATTGCTAATATGAATGTATATTGTATTGCTTATTCCATAGACTCTGATGATATTTGGGTGTGTCTTATCAAAAGGAATGTTCGTCAGTTTTCCTTGGAACACTACAAGTCTTGGAATGGCCATTCCCTATGGGACATTATTATTTCCCCTCATCCCTTTTTTGAATCTGTAAGCCCTTTAGGTTGTAGGCTTTGGAAGGCGTGGATGGATGTCAAGAAAACTTGTTTTCCTAGTGATAAGTTCTTTCTTCACTTTGATTTTTTTCTATAGGAAAGCATTTGGATTGGGTGGCTTTCCCTTGGGAACAACTCTAATGTTGGAGTAAAAGATCATAGATGCAAGAGAAAGGGTTTCTCTTCCGAGAATGAGTTAACTATGAATGGTGAGATCATTCTTGATTCTACAATAATGGAATCCACTCATATTTCCCCTATTTGTCTACAGGTTATGATAAAGCACAAAGAAATTCTGCGCCAAAAGCTCTAACAATGCTCCTCATGTAGACCTGTTCAACTATCTACTCCGGCCCAAGATATGCTCTAGAAGTATAAGAGGAATAAAGCATATGTCTTGAAGATTCTCCAGTAGAAGAATTCCAAATGGCAAGTGAAATGTTATGCTAATCAATGGCACCATAGATTCCTTTGTTTCTGGGCTTTCCCAAACATAAAAGAGTCCTTTCTTTAGTGGCTTATCACAATGGTGTCTAGTGTGGCTCAATTATCAAGAAAGTTGATATTAATAATGTAATTGTGTATTTTGTGGCATTGTGGAGGACTTGCCACACATCTTCTACAACTGCAAACATGCAAAGGTCTTTTGGAAAGTGGTACAGCCTCTTTGCCTCAAGCTCAACATTTCATTGAGCTATAAAGAGTTTCTAGTTGGCTCTTGCATCAAAATGGATAGTGCTCCCTAGAACTTATGGAGACCTCAAATTTTATGGTTTACCTGGAAGACCAGGAATGATGTTATGTTGAACAAGGGGAAAAAGATCTTTGAGTATTCTTTTATCCAAGGTTTCTAAGACAGTGTTGTGAAGTGTCTGATCTCTATCAAGAATGCTCTTAATGAATACTTCCATATATCTAAGCTGCTCTTGGACACCCCTCCTAGTGAATGGAGAGAATCCCTGCTAAAGTTGTATTCTAGAAATAGATCTTATATGATCTTTTCATGTATGTAAGGATCTCTGATGTTGTATGTTGGTCCTAGAAGAGTTCTCTGCTTTCAACTGTATTCCCCTTGTC
Organism: Ceratopteris richardii; assembly: GCA_020310875.1. Lineage (NCBI taxonomy): Eukaryota > Viridiplantae > Streptophyta > Polypodiopsida > Polypodiales > Pteridaceae > Ceratopteris > Ceratopteris richardii. The sequence continues at coordinate 12,836,734 of CM035431.1, read as the reverse complement.
TCCATGTAACCTCCTTTTTCTTTGGCTATTGAGCCCTTTTGTTTTATGTTCCCTCCTCGTGGACTCTTGCCCTTTGTACTTTTACATATACCATCTTATTTCATCTTTCTTTTGTTCTCAAAAAACAAAAAGCATGATAGATATGAATATGAAGGATTAACAATCCTTATGATTTTTTGAAACCATTGAGAGAAAAGGGTGAATGTAATATACTTATTGATTTTGGAAGCCTCCAATCTTGTACAAACTTTGACAAAGGTGGAAATAATAGATTAGCTAGAGGTGGTAGAAATAAAGTTTTAGTTGAGATTTTTGAGACTATAACCTTGTTCCACATGGTCAAATCAAATTAAAGTCAGAATTCCAAAAATCTAAAAACTCCAATAGGATCAAAGACTCCTCCAAAGATTCACAGATAAGTTTTCAAATTTATGAGCTAAACATGATAGAGGAAAATAATTTTTAGATGGTACGAACATGCTAAATTTTTACTAGTTCGAATAGACCAGAAATTAAGGTAATCCGAGATGTCCTTTTTGAGTATTTACCTTTAGAAATATGCTGCTATGAAGTAAAAAATCTATTCGATGAGAGAGTACCCTTGAGTACTTCCTTCTTTAAATTAGTTCTTCTAATTGCATGCATAGGAAGTGAATCGGCAATCGTTCACAAAGCCAAATTACATGGTTCTTCTATGTTAATACTCAATACATATAATATTTCATAAAATATTTGATCGATTGGAGATGTTAGGAAATGAACTTATTAGTAGATTTTAGAATCACTCTAAACCTAGATATTCTTTACATCGATAGAAAATTTCAAGAGTTCCACATTTTACTTGTGTGCTCATTCCCTTTGAAAGTTTGATTTAATAAAACAGTCATTCCTTGAGTCTAAGTAGCTAGCTTATATGATTCAATGAACACTTTTGGTTGCTTATTCTCATTGCATTCTTAGTAAATATGTAGGCAAAGTTCTCAAAGATGTAATTTTGGGTTGTTCTATTGTAGCAATCAATATCTTGAAATCTAACACTTGCGACGTAACTAATCTAGTGATTTGAATCTCAAGTTTGGTGATTTGAAGGTTGCATAGATGATTTAAAGGGCATCATTTCAAATAACCATAAAGGTTTCCCATTTTTTATTATTTCAAGCACTCGTGTGCATACAGAATATATAGAGTTCATGTCTATAGTGAATAAGAAAAGAAGGAATCTTCAAAAATAAGGAGGAGTAATTTCTTGATCTGAACATTGCTTATCTAGAGGAAGGGCCCGCATTAAGATACTATTTGATATGATTGAAAGTGTTATACACATACTGTCTATTTTATAGCTACAAAGATTCATTGTCATTGCCATTTTCCATCACGAGATATCTTCACATCTGTACTAATTGATCTGCATACTATAATAGCTCAAAAATGTCGGAATACTTATTCAATTTACTAAGAATCATTCTCAATGTACACTTGATCATTTTTATTGAAGAAATTTGTGATGGGTAGCTCTCTTAGTTAGATACTCCGAAAGGGAATTTGATGAGTTGCTAGTAGCCAAAGAGCTCTGTTTATTTTACTGAACAGGTGTAGAGACCAAAATAGCAAGTCTTAGCTCAGAGTTTAATTTTGTACTTGTATGTTTTGATCCATTGATTAGAGTATCATGCTCAAAAGCACTTAGGTGATTATTTGTGATTATTGGGAAGATCAAGGGGTCTAGTCTACCCTCCACAACTTGTGTTTCTCTGGTGTGAAGCAGGTATTTATAGCACCACTTCATTTCTGGAATCTATCCAATATCTCCCTCAATAATGTCTAAACTATATCAAGAATGCTCTTGATAAAGACTTTCATATATCTAAGTTGCTCTACAACACCCTTCCTAGTCAATGGAGAGAATCCCTATTGAAGTTGTATTCTATAAATGGATTTGATATGATCTTTTCATGTATATGAGGGTCTCTGATGTTGTATGTGGGTCCTAGAAGGCTGCTCTGCTCTAAAGTGTATTCCTTTTGTGTCCATGTAACCTACTCGAGCTCAAGCTGTTGAGCCCTTTTGTTTTTTGTTTCCTCCTTGTGGGCTCTTGCCCTTTGTGCTTATGGAGATACCATCATTAATTCAACTTTCTTGTTTTCTCAAAAAAAATGCATGATGATAGATATGAATATGAAGGATTAACAAGCATTATGAGTTTTCGAAGCCATTCAAAGAAAAGGGTGAATGTAAGGGACATGCATTTTGAAAGCCTCCAATCTTGTACAAACTCTGATAAAGATGGAAATAATATATTAGCTAGGGGTGGTAGAAATAAAGTTTCAGTTGAGATTTCTTAGAGTATAACCTTGTTCCTTATCGTCAAATGAATTCAAAGATAGAATTTGGAAAATCTCAAAATTTGAGTAGGATCAAAGACTCCTCCAAAGATTCATAGGTAAGTTTTCAAATTTATGAGCTAAATATGTTAGAGGAAAATAATTTCTAGATGGTGTAATCATGCTAAACTTTTACTAGTTGGAATAGACCAGAAATAAAGGTAATGCAGATGTCCTTTTTGTGTATTTCCCTTTAGAAATATGATGCTATGAGATAAAAAATCTCTTCGATGGGAGAATACCCTTGACTACTTCCTTCTTTGAAATAGTTGTACTTATTGCATGCGTAGGAAGGGAATCGGCAATCGTTCTGAAAGCTAAATTACGTGGTTCTTCTATGTTAATACTCAATACGCTTAATATTTCATAAAATGTTTGATCGATTGGAGATGATAGGAAATGAAGTTATTATTAGATTTTAGAATCACTCTCGACCTAAATATTGTTTACATCGATAGAAAATTTCAAGGGTTCCACATTTTACTTGTGTGCTCATTCCTTTTTAAAGTTTGATTTATTAAAACAGTCATTCCCCGAGTCTAATTAGTTAGCATATATGATTCAATGAACACTTCTGGTTACTTATTCTCATTGCATCCTTAGTAAATATGTAGGCAAAGTTTCTCAAAGATGTAATTTTGGGTTCTTCTGTTGTAGCATTCAATATCTTGAGATCTAACACTTGTAGTGTAACTAATCTAGTGAGTTGAATTTCAAGTTTGGTGTTTTCATATTCTTTGATTCGTTCTTTTTAGATTGTGTTTTTCGAGAAAAACATCTAAGATAAGAGCAGAAGACACGAAAAAGACCTGAAGATTATGTATGAGGTAGACGACGAAGGTTGCATGGATAGTTTTAAGGGCGGCATTTCAAATAATTATAAAGGTTTCCCATGTTCTTTTTATTTCAAGAACTCGTGTTCATACATATTAGATAGAGTTCATGTCTATAGTGAATAAGAAAAGAAGGAATCTTCGAGAATAAGGACGAGTAATTTCTTGATCTGAACATGTCTTATCTAGAGGAATGGCCTTCATTAAGATACTGCTTGAAGCAGACTAGTGCATCAATCGAAATATAAAGACGAACTAGTCATACTCATAGTCTACAAATATTTATCTACTTCCTTACATAATAGGCACACAGAAGACCCGGAAGATTTGGACGTACTAAAAAGACTCTTGAAAACCTCAATCATTATAAGAACAGTCCATCACATGCAATAACATGATTACTTTGACAATTAATTCTCGAAGTATCTCCATGGATACATTCTATAACAGGTGAAACAATGCTCGGATGCATTCAAACTTGTGCAGAGATGACGATGGGCAACTGGATCGTACATTGATTACCATGAGCTATGATGCAACAGAAAAGAACTACGTGCGTAATGGGATGCTGTAGGAGCCGTTTCTATTATTCATGTGGATTAGAGATCGATCCAAGCATTCGTTAAGCCTTTCCTCCACCATTGAAAAAGTCGATCTCATTCTGCATGGCAATCCGAAACATGTCGAGTGCATTTTCACGATCAAATCCTTTATGGCTATTTATCAAGTGAGCTTGCGCCTTTTCAGTCTTTCCGGAACTCTAATTAGCATCAACCCATACTTTGTATGGATTTCCTTCCTTCACAACGTTCTCGAGCTCACCTGTCAATACTGGCCATAACTTGACACATGCATATGTCGAGATCAAAATGTTCGGGACATACTCTGTAACCGAAGTCTTTATGGAATCGACATATTTTATAATGTCCTTCCCAGCTTTGGTCTCAATGGCAGTCCACCAGTCATATATGGCATTTCCATACCTTTCGTATTTAACACCCGATTTTGCTGCGAGATTCTTGATTTCAGAATCTACTCCCTCTCTATTGCTAGTGCTGACCTCTCTCCATATTCCGACGACTTCATGACAGTACCATCCATCTTGCAGCATGTATGTGCCATAAAAGTTCTTTAATGAACACAGTTTGTCGGGCCTGCACGGTATTATCATTCCAAATCACCCGATGTCTATTGGAACGAGAAAACCACTGTGATTCATATTCTAGCGTAGGGTAATTCATGTATGACTATATACGTACATGTATACACACGCAGTGGAGAGGTGGGGAGGGAGAGTTATATATATATATATATATATATATATATATATATATATATATATATATATATATATATATATATATATATATATATATATTGTCAATATCTATGATTCATACTGTGGCACAGTGTAGTGCATGTATGAATCTATACGTACATACATGATAAATATTCATTGCAGGTACACACATAAAGACAGAGTTGGGGGGGGGCGGGTTGGTTGTGTGCTAAAAAATATGGGAAAATGTCGATGACAAGCAAACCTCTGTGTGTGTGAGAGAGAGAGAGGAGAGAGAGAGACGGGGGGGGGGGGGGGGGGGGGGGATGGGTTATGAATTGAAGAAAAACGTTGATGAGAAGCCAACCAGGTCGAGAAGATCACTTGATTGGTTCCATAGAAAATCAGCCAAAGTCTCTGAAAAACGTGCAGAGAGGATAATGATGATTATGATAGAAAAAAAAATCAAACACATTGCAGAGCTGAATACAGAAGGCTTAGAGGGCTACCAGTTTCGGCAGCCATTGAGCGATAGGATGAATGTAGTTCGTACAGTTATCACCAGGATGTACAGGTTCAACCTATCATCAGTTGCATTACAATCAGTGTTACTCGTGTAGAGAGAGAGAGAGACCACCGAGCATTCGAAGGACCAGCTGTGTAATGCGCATAAAGATGGATCAATCTCTGGCAAACGCTCAAGAATGAATGGACAGTTGATTGCATGCACTCTCAAAGCATTTATATAGTGTTATAAGTTAGAAACCGAAATTATGATGTACACAACCTTGACCATGTCAATGATCTTATTGTACTATCATTTTTTTTTTTTGGTTTTTATAGAGGAAATGCAGCAGAAGTTTAATATTTCTTTGCTTGAATGATATACACAACCTTGACCGAAAGTATTAAATACAAATCCTTGACCATATCCATGACCTTATTGTTATGTCATTTTAACATTAGTATATATTTTTTCTTTTGTTTGTTTAGAGGAAGTTCAACAGAAGTTTAATCCTTCTTTGCTCGAATGATATACACAACCTTCACCGAAACTATGAAATACACAATCTTGAACATATTCATGACCTTATTGTTGTATCATTTTATTATTATTAGTTTTTTTTTTTTTTTTCCTTTAAAGAGGGATTTCAGCAGAACGGGTATAGTATGATGGTAGCTTCGATATTCTATAAAACAGGCGTTAATATTGGAAGGAGGTACATGTCCTTTATTAAAACAGGCGTTAATATTTGCGTATTTCTTTTATTAAAAGGAAGTTCAGCAGAAGTTTAATCTCTCTTTTTTTTTTTGAACATGTCCATCATCTTATTCAAATTTCTTTTAAGAGGAAGTTCAGAAAAAATTTAATCTTTCTTTGCTTGAATTAAATGAACGTATCATGCAACCTTCCATATTCTATAAAACAGGCGTTAACACTGCAAAACGATACAACGATGTTATTACACTGTTCTTGTTGCGAACGGAATTCTGCTTTTATTAAGAGAGAGAGAGAGAGTTCCGTGTGCGTGTTCTTTTCTGTTGTCGCTATTATTATCATTTTAACCATTATTCTGAGTATATTATTATAATTAGTATTCCTATCATCATCATTTTATGAATGTCGTTATTTCAACGCTTGCTGTCATCATCGTCCTGGACACCTCATTGTGCTTATCCTCATGAAACACTAGTTTTGATATTTAGAGGACATCCAATATTTTGTAGCCCACTTAATTATGATTTGTCCCTTTGCTACTTGCCACCCTCAACCAATTACTTGTATTCTCAATAATATTTCTCATTTAAACAGTTATTCTAGTCCATCTAAGCTACGATAGATTCGTGAAATGCGGCGCTTTAGCATGTGCAGTAGTACTGCATGCATGTGATTCTTCCAAAAGACACCACCATCGTAGAAACTTGTACAAAGTCCATTCGTTAGACTTTTCCGTAGCAAGTTGTGGAGTTTCGCTCATCTTGTGATGATTCTGGATCCAAAAGCAAAGCAACTCTCGCTACGTATAAATGTCGTTGATAACATCTGTCCAAATTTTCCTTGCTCAAATTCACTAACATCAAAACAACATTGGCACATTCTGACGTGCATCTTGCCGCGATATGTAAACATCTCCTATCTGTAAGTTGCATAAACTAACTCTGGACATAATTCGGCATTCAACACTTGTAGGGGCTACTCTTTTCATGTTCGTGTACGTGAGAAATTGAACATTAGAAAATTCATCATTATTTTCATTTTTCTAGACCATGTCCTCTTTTCCTTTGGAAATTGTGAAGTATCCCATTTTTTGCTTGCATCAAACGAAACACTTTCTCATAGGTAGTCTTTTGCTCTTCTAAACTTCAAATTCTTACAATAATTGAGATCTATATTCTTTATTGACTTAGAAAATACAAGTAATGGAAGACGATATTGTTAAATATACTCAATAGTCCACTTTCAAGCTATCACAAATGTTCCATGCTGGTTTGACTTGTAAGGCTCAAGTATGAGGACAAGCGAATGTGAGAGCCTAAGCATTTGTGGAAGCCTAAGTTTCAAGTTAGATGAGATCTATATGTGACCGCTTATGGTGATTGATGATTCTTGTCAGCCTAGCCATTATGATAGATAGGGCATAAGCTTTGTGAAGTCGGGTTGCCATTCAAGGTGAACTAGCCTTGTGGTGTTGCACGGTTTCTGCATTTCACCTCAATGGGAGGGGTGCATAGAGGGGCTTGCCATCTTCTATGAGGTCTCTCGAGATTGTCCCCTTAGCCCATAGGGACTGTGGGGCAGAGATGGTAGGACTTCTTGTTGTGGAGATACCATGGGATTGTATAGTTTGCATACTATTTTGTCTATCTCCACTATGTTTATCGATGGTAACTACAATTATAAAGACTATATAAGCATTTCCCATGTGTAGCTTTGCACAACATGGCACACTAGTAAAGCCTTCATCTAGAATCTGATGATATCTCCATCTAATGTCCATCTAATAATGAAACTCATTTATAACTCGAAAACCAAAAGTATGATGTACACAACCTTGACCATGTCCATGACCTTATTGTACAATCATTTTTTTTTATAGAGGAAGTTCAGAAAAAGTTTAATCTTTCTTTGCTTCAATGATATACACAACCTTGATCGAAAATATGAAATACACATCCTTGACCATATCCATGACCTTAATGTTGTATCATTTTATTATTAGTATTTTTTTTTCTTGTTTTTCTAAAACAAAGTTCAGTAGAATTTTAAGCTTTCTTTGCTTGAATGTATACACAACCTTGACTGAAAGTATGATGTACACAACAAGTCATCCACATAAATGCATACATAGACACAAATGTCATCTACATGTTTTACATAAAGTGAAGGATCAGCATGACTCGCTGTGTATGTGTGCAACATAAGATACTTTACCAACCTTGCATTCCATGCTCTTGGTGCCTGTTAAATACCATACAATGACTTCTTTAACTTTCATACATGATTAGGACATTTTGCATCCACATAACCATCTGGTTGTGACATATACACTTCTTCATTTAACTTACCATTAAGAAAGGCATTCTTTATATCGAGTTGATATATATTCGACCTTTTACTTGCAGCTAAAGCCAACAAAGTTCTCACCATTGCCATGTTTTCTATTGGACTAAGTGTTTCCTCATAGTCCAATCCTTGAGTTTGATTATATCCTTTTGCTACAAGTCTAGCCTTATATCTTGACACACTACCATCACTATTTGTTTTAATCTTAAAAACCCACTTGCAACCAATTACCTTTTGTTTTCGTGTCTTTGGAACTGAATTCCAAGTCTTGTTATCCTGTAGTGCTTCCATTTCTTCTCTCATTGCTTTCTCCCACTTTTCATCTCCTTTCGCCTCATCATAACATGTGGGTTCATTTTCCTGCTCAACGTTTTTCATAAAAGTAGTATGAGTCTTCATGAAAGATTCATAAGTATACCTTTGAAGTTGCTTACTCACTCTTGAAGTTCTTCTTACCTCCAATGTAGATGCTCTTCGTTTCTTATTAGGAACCTTTGATGATTCTCCATACTCGCATACATCACTAATTTCCTCTCCTTCATCATTAACTTCAACAAGTTTGAGTTTACCTTTACTTTTAACACTTGGAGGTGACTCTTCCCTTAATCTTCCATTGAAAGGTAGCTCTCTTTCTTCATCCAAACCACTTTTCTCATCACTTAAACTCCTTGTGGGCTGAGGTAAGCACTCATCTCCTTCACCTGTATCTTCTTCATCTCCATTCATGACCTGCAAACATTTCTTATCTACATACCTTGAAAGTGATTCATCAAAATTTACATCTCTTGAAACAACCACCTTATTGGTATGAGAATTATAACATCTATATCCTCTTTGAGTATCTACATAACCAATAAATATACACTTTTCTGATTTCACATCAAGTTTTGATCTCACTTCACTAGGTACATGTACATAACATACCCAACCAAATACTTTCAAATGACTTACACTTGGTTTCCTTCCATGCCATACCTTATATGGTGTCAAATGATGAACTCCAGCATTAGGAACTCTATTCATAATGTACACACTTGTGCTAACAGCTTCAGCCCAAAAAAGAATTAGGCAAACACATATCCTTTAGCATGTTTCTAGATGCTTCTGCTATGATTCTGTTTCTTCTTTCTGCGACTCCATTTTGTTGTGGAGTATACCTGCATGTAACTTCTCTTTTGATACCTTCATCATACAAAAAATTAGTAAAAGCTTGAGAGAAATACTCTCCCCCTCCATCGGATCTTAGCTTCTTAACATATCTTCCTATTTGCTTCTCGACAATGATTTAAAATTTTTGAAACAATCAAAGACTTCACTCTTATGTTTAATGAAATACACAAATGTCATTCTAATATGATCATCAATGAATGATATATAGTACTTATTACCAGCCAAGGATGCCTCTTTAGTAGGACCCCATACGTCCATGTGTATAAGGTCTAGGAATCCACTGCTTACATAGCTTGAATGCTTGAAAGGTTGTCTACTCTGCTTACCCATTTGACATGCTTCACAAAGATGCACCATATGTTGCTTAGTAAGATCAGGTAATCCTTCAACAATCCTCTTCTTTGATAGCTTCTTTAACTTGTGTATATTCATGTGTCCAATCCTTTTGTGCCATACATCAAGTTGTGCTATTTGATGCATACCATAAGAGAAATAGTTTGTATGATTTGGGTTTACCTTGAATGTAAACAATCTTCCTTGTTTTTGACCTCTAGCAATTAATCTCCTTTGCTTTGGATCTTGCATGAAGGAACCTGTATGATTAAATCTTTTTTGTAAACCTTTTTCTACCATTTGACGAACTGACATCAAGTTCTTAGTGATCGTTGGCACATAAAGTACATCCTTCAAGCAATTTGTCTTGCTCTTATATTGCATAACAACATCTCCAACCTGCATAATCTTATGTGTTGTATCATCTCCTATTTCAACATGACCTTTACATGAAGGATTATGCATATTAGAAAACCATGAAGCATCATGTGACAAATGGTTAGAACAACCACTATCTACATACCATACAATACTATTGCAATTCATCTTAATTTCTACATTCATCATAAGAAGAGAATCATAGTCTGCACTTTTACCTTCAACTGCATAACCTCCTTGTTGTTTACCTATTCTTGAATAGCCTCCTCTTCGATTACCACCTTGATTATTTTCATTGTGATAACAATCTTTGGCATAGTGTCTATACCTTCCACATATATAGCAATTGTTGTTATCTTCACTCCTTTGTCTTTGACTATAGTTGTAGTAGCCTCTCGTACCTCTAGCACTTGATCTTCCTCTTCCTCTTGTGTTGAAGAAGCCACTTGAAGTCCCTTGATCATCGCTCATTCTTCCTCGACCTCTATTTGAACCTCTTCTACCTCTGTTTCCACCTCTTGATGATCCTACATAAAGGTCTTGTCCTTGAGATCCTTTTTTATTTGAAGTAGAACCATTTAGATTCATATCCTCCGTGACCATGAGAGCAACAAGCTGATCAAAGTCTGGTAATTCTCCTCTAACATAAACTGAAGTAATGAATGGTTTCAATCTCTTATCATCCTTGACTCCGTTGAAAGTATGTGCAACCAAGTCGTCATCCTCCACATGAGATTGAATTGATCCTTGTTGATCTGCAATCTCTTTAACCTTCAACAAGTAATCATTGACCGATGTCCTTGTATCTTTCTTTATGTTATTCAACTCATTTTTTAATTGAATCTTCCTTGCTCTTGTACCTATAGCATACAACCTTTCCAATGCAAGCCAAACATCTCTACTTGTGTCTAGATCTTGTATGTGTCCTACCATTGAATCTTTGAATATTTTGTGATAAAATGAATATAACCATTTTGTCTGTTTCATTCCAAAGTCTAAACTCCCTCAATTGTTGATCATTTGGATCCTCTGGTAATATAGGTTTGATATATGTTCCATCAATCAAACCATACAAGCCTCTACCTTGCAAGTATGCTGTGATTCTAAATCGCCATGCTTGATAGTTGTTCTTATCAAGCTTCTCTATTTGTGCATGTTGATCGCGCATTCTCTAAATACTAAACATCCTCCTTTTGTATATGTGTGATAAGAAGAAGTATGAGATTTACCTTTATAATAAAGTTTATGCACCTTTCTTTGCTTGAATGATGCTTGAGATGCTTCCTTGATATCTCCTTCTACCTTTGTGTAGTGTCGATGATGAAGCGCTGCTCCAATAACTCTGATACCAATGTTGGAGTTTATTGACCTCCAAAGTATAGCTAGAAGTAGGTGGAACCCCCTAGGAATAAGATGGCCTTCTCACAAACTTCATCACAGAAAACAAGTCATGCTTGCAGAGTTAATGTTCTCTACTAGCTTATAATTTTTTAAAACTGTTTTAACCACATATACGATAGACCAAGAGCTTTCTAATGATCCAAAGAAAACGCTAGTTGGATAAGTACACAAGGAGATATGACCTCTACAAGTTGGAGGTTTAATGTAGAGTTTCAGGAGGGGTGAAACCCGAGAACACACACTACTTGCAGAGAGTACTACTCTCAGATCACAAATCCAATGATTATGAAAATCGATAGTATGAAAGTAGATAGTAAGAGCTTTTTCAATGAGCTATGAAACATGTAATTTGGATATATAATGAGGGAGATACAAGCCCTACAATATCTTCATACAAAACTACAGCAGCGTAGAGATACACATATGACTCTCTTGGACTTCCCACAAGATCACGACTTCTCTCCTCTTTTTATAGCATGGGGAACTAATCTAAAACCTTTCTAATACATCTAAATTAGTTTTAGACACTTGGGTGGAAATATTACATGACTCAAGTGCTCAAATGAGCAAAGTATTGATGGACTTTGAGAACTAGCCATATCGACCTTCTACTAGGACACCACTGCAGCTCCCTTGTGACTCACTAATTTGACTCACCATGTTCTAGACCTGACGTGGTATTTAGGCTATATTTGATGAATAGTATGAGCCCTCTTGAAGTAGTAATTGAAGACTTCCCAAATGTATTTACATAATTTGAAACTTGTACCATACATAAAACAAATGTTCGCAACACACACATCATATGTTTTATTTTTTGATATTAATGTATAGCAATTGAATCTATAGATTGCTTTGGATCTAAGAATCTACTTCCTCTTTATTTTTGTAGTTTACCAATTTCCATGTGTGGCTCAGTTTACATTACCAAAACCATCTTGCATAATCTGGATGTCCTTAAAGTTTAGTTCTAGGCTTCCCTCCTAAAATCCTCCAATAAAACCTATTGTTTATGGGTATATGGTACTATTTTAAAACATATAATGTAACTTAGAGTCATTTTCTATGCCTACATTGTTGTCTATCATGTTAAGAATTACAAATCTAGTGCATGCTTTGAGGAAATTCCTATAATAGCATATTGCATTGCTTATATGAATGTATATTGTATTGCTTATTCCATAGACTCTGATGATATTTGGGTGTGCCTTATCAAAAGGAATGTTCGTGAGTTTTCCTTGGAACACTACAAGTCTTCGAATGGCCATTCCCTATAGGACATTATTATTTCCCCTCATCCCTTTTTTGAATCTGTAAGCCCTTTAGGTTGTAGGCTTTGGAAGGCGTGGATGGATGTCAAGAAAACTTGTTTTCCTAGTGATAAGTTCTTTCTTCACTTTGATTTTTTTCTATAGGAAAGCATTTGGATTGGGTGGCTTTCCCTTGGGAACAACTCTAATGTTGGAGTAAAAGATCATAGATGCAAGAGAAAGGGTTTCTCTTCCGAGAATGAGTTAACTATGAATGGTGAGATCATTCTTGATTCTACAATAATGGAATCCACTCATATTTCCCCTATTTGTCTACAGGTTATGATAAAGCACAAAGAAATTCTGCGCCAAAAGCTCTAACAATGCTCCTCATGTAGACCTGTTCAACTATCTACTCCGGCCCAAGATATGCTCTAGAAGTATAAGAGGAATAAAGCATATGTCTTGAAGATTCTCCAGTAGAAGAATTCCAAATGGCAAGTGAAATGTTATGCTAATCAATGGCACCATAGATTCCTTTGTTTCTGGGCTTTCCCAAACATAAAAGAGTCCTTTCTTTAGTGGCTTATCACAATGGTGTCTAGTGTGGCTCAATTATCAAGAAAGTTGATATTAATAATGTAATTGTGTATTTTGTGGCATTGTGGAGGACTTGCCACACATCTTCTACAACTGCAAACATGCAAAGGTCTTTTGGAAAGTGGTACAGCCTCTTTGCCTCAAGCTCAACATTTCATTGAGCTATAAAGAGTTTCTAGTTGGCTCTTGCATCAAAATGGATAGTGCTCCCTAGAACTTATGGAGACCTCAAATTTTATGGTTTACCTGGAAGACCAGGAATGATGTTATGTTGAACAAGGGGAAAAAGATCTTTGAGTATTCTTTTATCCAAGGTTTCTAAGACAGTGTTGTGAAGTGTCTGATCTCTATCAAGAATGCTCTTAATGAATACTTCCATATATCTAAGCTGCTCTTGGACACCCCTCCTAGTGAATGGAGAGAATCCCTGCTAAAGTTGTATTCTAGAAATAGATCTTATATGATCTTTTCATGTATGTAAGGATCTCTGATGTTGTATGTTGGTCCTAGAAGAGTTCTCTGCTTTCAACTGTATTCCCCTTGTCTCCATGTAACCTCCTTTTTCTTTGGCTATTGAGCCCTTTTGTTTTATGTTCCCTCCTCGTGGACTCTTGCCCTTTGTACTTTTACATATACCATCTTATTTCATCTTTCTTTTGTTCTCAAAAAACAAAAAGCATGATAGATATGAATATGAAGGATTAACAATCCTTATGATTTTTTGAAACCATTGAGAGAAAAGGGTGAATGTAATATACTTATTGATTTTGGAAGCCTCCAATCTTGTACAAACTTTGACAAAGGTGGAAATAATAGATTAGCTAGAGGTGGTAGAAATAAAGTTTTAGTTGAGATTTTTGAGACTATAACCTTGTTCCACATGGTCAAATCAAATTAAAGTCAGAATTCCAAAAATCTAAAAACTCCAATAGGATCAAAGACTCCTCCAAAGATTCACAGATAAGTTTTCAAATTTATGAGCTAAACATGATAGAGGAAAATAATTTTTAGATGGTACGAACATGCTAAATTTTTACTAGTTCGAATAGACCAGAAATTAAGGTAATCCGAGATGTCCTTTTTGAGTATTTACCTTTAGAAATATGCTGCTATGAAGTAAAAAATCTATTCGATGAGAGAGTACCCTTGAGTACTTCCTTCTTTAAATTAGTTCTTCTAATTGCATGCATAGGAAGTGAATCGGCAATCGTTCACAAAGCCAAATTACATGGTTCTTCTATGTTAATACTCAATACATATAATATTTCATAAAATATTTGATCGATTGGAGATGTTAGGAAATGAACTTATTAGTAGATTTTAGAATCACTCTAAACCTAGATATTCTTTACATCGATAGAAAATTTCAAGAGTTCCACATTTTACTTGTGTGCTCATTCCCTTTGAAAGTTTGATTTAATAAAACAGTCATTCCTTGAGTCTAAGTAGCTAGCTTATATGATTCAATGAACACTTTTGGTTGCTTATTCTCATTGCATTCTTAGTAAATATGTAGGCAAAGTTCTCAAAGATGTAATTTTGGGTTGTTCTATTGTAGCAATCAATATCTTGAAATCTAACACTTGCGACGTAACTAATCTAGTGATTTGAATCTCAAGTTTGGTGATTTGAAGGTTGCATAGATGATTTAAAGGGCATCATTTCAAATAACCATAAAGGTTTCCCATTTTTTATTATTTCAAGCACTCGTGTGCATACAGAATATATAGAGTTCATGTCTATAGTGAATAAGAAAAGAAGGAATCTTCAAAAATAAGGAGGAGTAATTTCTTGATCTGAACATTGCTTATCTAGAGGAAGGGCCCGCATTAAGATACTATTTGATATGATTGAAAGTGTTATACACATACTGTCTATTTTATAGCTACAAAGATTCATTGTCATTGCCATTTTCCATCACGAGATATCTTCACATCTGTACTAATTGATCTGCATACTATAATAGCTCAAAAATGTCGGAATACTTATTCAATTTACTAAGAATCATTCTCAATGTACACTTGATCATTTTTATTGAAGAAATTTGTGATGGGTAGCTCTCTTAGTTAGATACTCCGAAAGGGAATTTGATGAGTTGCTAGTAGCCAAAGAGCTCTGTTTATTTTACTGAACAGGTGTAGAGACCAAAATAGCAAGTCTTAGCTCAGAGTTTAATTTTGTACTTGTATGTTTTGATCCATTGATTAGAGTATCATGCTCAAAAGCACTTAGGTGATTATTTGTGATTATTGGGAAGATCAAGGGGTCTAGTCTACCCTCCACAACTTGTGTTTCTCTGGTGTGAAGCAGGTATTTATAGCACCACTTCATTTCTGGAATCTATCCAATATCTCCCTCAATAATGTCTAAACTATATCAAGAATGCTCTTGATAAAGACTTTCATATATCTAAGTTGCTCTACAACACCCTTCCTAGTCAATGGAGAGAATCCCTATTGAAGTTGTATTCTATAAATGGATTTGATATGATCTTTTCATGTATATGAGGGTCTCTGATGTTGTATGTGGGTCCTAGAAGGCTGCTCTGCTCTAAAGTGTATTCCTTTTGTGTCCATGTAACCTACTCGAGCTCAAGCTGTTGAGCCCTTTTGTTTTTTGTTTCCTCCTTGTGGGCTCTTGCCCTTTGTGCTTATGGAGATACCATCATTAATTCAACTTTCTTGTTTTCTCAAAAAAAATGCATGATGATAGATATGAATATGAAGGATTAACAAGCATTATGAGTTTTCGAAGCCATTCAAAGAAAAGGGTGAATGTAAGGGACATGCATTTTGAAAGCCTCCAATCTTGTACAAACTCTGATAAAGATGGAAATAATATATTAGCTAGGGGTGGTAGAAATAAAGTTTCAGTTGAGATTTCTTAGAGTATAACCTTGTTCCTTATCGTCAAATGAATTCAAAGATAGAATTTGGAAAATCTCAAAATTTGAGTAGGATCAAAGACTCCTCCAAAGATTCATAGGTAAGTTTTCAAATTTATGAGCTAAATATGTTAGAGGAAAATAATTTCTAGATGGTGTAATCATGCTAAACTTTTACTAGTTGGAATAGACCAGAAATAAAGGTAATGCAGATGTCCTTTTTGTGTATTTCCCTTTAGAAATATGATGCTATGAGATAAAAAATCTCTTCGATGGGAGAATACCCTTGACTACTTCCTTCTTTGAAATAGTTGTACTTATTGCATGCGTAGGAAGGGAATCGGCAATCGTTCTGAAAGCTAAATTACGTGGTTCTTCTATGTTAATACTCAATACGCTTAATATTTCATAAAATGTTTGATCGATTGGAGATGATAGGAAATGAAGTTATTATTAGATTTTAGAATCACTCTCGACCTAAATATTGTTTACATCGATAGAAAATTTCAAGGGTTCCACATTTTACTTGTGTGCTCATTCCTTTTTAAAGTTTGATTTATTAAAACAGTCATTCCCCGAGTCTAATTAGTTAGCATATATGATTCAATGAACACTTCTGGTTACTTATTCTCATTGCATCCTTAGTAAATATGTAGGCAAAGTTTCTCAAAGATGTAATTTTGGGTTCTTCTGTTGTAGCATTCAATATCTTGAGATCTAACACTTGTAGTGTAACTAATCTAGTGAGTTGAATTTCAAGTTTGGTGTTTTCATATTCTTTGATTCGTTCTTTTTAGATTGTGTTTTTCGAGAAAAACATCTAAGATAAGAGCAGAAGACACGAAAAAGACCTGAAGATTATGTATGAGGTAGACGACGAAGGTTGCATGGATAGTTTTAAGGGCGGCATTTCAAATAATTATAAAGGTTTCCCATGTTCTTTTTATTTCAAGAACTCGTGTTCATACATATTAGATAGAGTTCATGTCTATAGTGAATAAGAAAAGAAGGAATCTTCGAGAATAAGGACGAGTAATTTCTTGATCTGAACATGTCTTATCTAGAGGAATGGCCTTCATTAAGATACTGCTTGAAGCAGACTAGTGCATCAATCGAAATATAAAGACGAACTAGTCATACTCATAGTCTACAAATATTTATCTACTTCCTTACATAATAGGCACACAGAAGACCCGGAAGATTTGGACGTACTAAAAAGACTCTTGAAAACCTCAATCATTATAAGAACAGTCCATCACATGCAATAACATGATTACTTTGACAATTAATTCTCGAAGTATCTCCATGGATACATTCTATAACAGGTGAAACAATGCTCGGATGCATTCAAACTTGTGCAGAGATGACGATGGGCAACTGGATCGTACATTGATTACCATGAGCTATGATGCAACAGAAAAGAACTACGTGCGTAATGGGATGCTGTAGGAGCCGTTTCTATTATTCATGTGGATTAGAGATCGATCCAAGCATTCGTTAAGCCTTTCCTCCACCATTGAAAAAGTCGATCTCATTCTGCATGGCAATCCGAAACATGTCGAGTGCATTTTCACGATCAAATCCTTTATGGCTATTTATCAAGTGAGCTTGCGCCTTTTCAGTCTTTCCGGAACTCTAATTAGCATCAACCCATACTTTGTATGGATTTCCTTCCTTCACAACGTTCTCGAGCTCACCTGTCAATACTGGCCATAACTTGACACATGCATATGTCGAGATCAAAATGTTCGGGACATACTCTGTAACCGAAGTCTTTATGGAATCGACATATTTTATAATGTCCTTCCCAGCTTTGGTCTCAATGGCAGTCCACCAGTCATATATGGCATTTCCATACCTTTCGTATTTAACACCCGATTTTGCTGCGAGATTCTTGATTTCAGAATCTACTCCCTCTCTATTGCTAGTGCTGACCTCTCTCCATATTCCGACGACTTCATGACAGTACCATCCATCTTGCAGCATGTATGTGCCATAAAAGTTCTTTAATGAACACAGTTTGTCGGGCCTGCACGGTATTATCATTCCAAATCACCCGATGTCTATTGGAACGAGAAAACCACTGTGATTCATATTCTAGCGTAGGGTAATTCATGTATGACTATATACGTACATGTATACACACGCAGTGGAGAGGTGGGGAGGGAGAGTTATATATATATATATATATATATATATATATATATATATATATATATATATATATATATATATATATATTGTCAATATCTATGATTCATACTGTGGCACAGTGTAGTGCATGTATGAATCTATACGTACATACATGATAAATATTCATTGCAGGTACACACATAAAGACAGAGTTGGGGGGGGGCGGGTTGGTTGTGTGCTAAAAAATATGGGAAAATGTCGATGACAAGCAAACCTCTGTGTGTGTGAGAGAGAGAGAGGAGAGAGAGAGACGGGGGGGGGGGGGGGGGGGGGGGGGATGGGTTATGAATTGAAGAAAAACGTTGATGAGAAGCCAACCAGGTCGAGAAGATCACTTGATTGGTTCCATAGAAAATCAGCCAAAGTCTCTGAAAAACGTGCAGAGAGGATAATGATGATTATGATAGAAAAAAAAATCAAACACATTGCAGAGCTGAATACAGAAGGCTTAGAGGGCTACCAGTTTCGGCAGCCATTGAGCGATAGGATGAATGTAGTTCGTACAGTTATCACCAGGATGTACAGGTTCAACCTATCATCAGTTGCATTACAATCAGTGTTACTCGTGTAGAGAGAGAGAGAGACCACCGAGCATTCGAAGGACCAGCTGTGTAATGCGCATGAAGATGGATCAATCTCTGGCAAACGCTCAAGAATGAATGGACAGTTGATTGCATGCACTCTCAAAGCATTTATATAGTGTTATAAGTTAGAAACCGAAATTATGATGTACACAACCTTGACCATGTCAATGATCTTATTGTACTATCATTTTTTTTTTTTGGTTTTTATAGAGGAAATGCAGCAGAAGTTTAATATTTCTTTGCTTGAATGATATACACAACCTTGACCGAAAGTATTAAATACAAATCCTTGACCATATCCATGACCTTATTGTTATGTCATTTTAACATTAGTATATATTTTTTCTTTTGTTTGTTTAGAGGAAGTTCAACAGAAGTTTAATCCTTCTTTGCTCGAATGATATACACAACCTTCACCGAAACTATGAAATACACAATCTTGAACATATTCATGACCTTATTGTTGTATCATTTTATTATTATTAGTTTTTTTTTTTTTTTTCCTTTAAAGAGGGATTTCAGCAGAACGGGTATAGTATGATGGTAGCTTCGATATTCTATAAAACAGGCGTTAATATTGGAAGGAGGTACATGTCCTTTATTAAAACAGGCGTTAATATTTGCGTATTTCTTTTATTAAAAGGAAGTTCAGCAGAAGTTTAATCTCTCTTTTTTTTTTTGAACATGTCCATCATCTTATTCAAATTTCTTTTAAGAGGAAGTTCAGAAAAAATTTAATCTTTCTTTGCTTGAATTAAATGAACGTATCATGCAACCTTCCATATTCTATAAAACAGGCGTTAACACTGCAAAACGATACAACGATGTTATTACACTGTTCTTGTTGCGAACGGAATTCTGCTTTTATTAAGAGAGAGAGAGAGAGTTCCGTGTGCGTGTTCTTTTCTGTTGTCGCTATTATTATCATTTTAACCATTATTCTGAGTATATTATTATAATTAGTATTCCTATCATCATCATTTTATGAATGTCGTTATTTCAACGCTTGCTGTCATCATCGTCCTGGACACCTCATTGTGCTTATCCTCATGAAACACTAGTTTTGATATTTAGAGGACATCCAATATTTTGTAGCCCACTTAATTATGATTTGTCCCTTTGCTACTTGCCACCCTCAACCAATTACTTGTATTCTCAATAATATTTCTCATTTAAACAGTTATTCTAGTCCATCTAAGCTACGATAGATTCGTGAAATGCGGCGCTTTAGCATGTGCAGTAGTACTGCATGCATGTGATTCTTCCAAAAGACACCACCATCGTAGAAACTTGTACAAAGTCCATTCGTTAGACTTTTCCGTAGCAAGTTGTGGAGTTTCGCTCATCTTGTGATGATTCTGGATCCAAAAGCAAAGCAACTCTCGCTACGTATAAATGTCGTTGATAACATCTGTCCAAATTTTCCTTGCTCAAATTCACTAACATCAAAACAACATTGGCACATTCTGACGTGCATCTTGCCGCGATATGTAAACATCTCCTATCTGTAAGTTGCATAAACTAACTCTGGACATAATTCGGCATTCAACACTTGTAGGGGCTACTCTTTTCATGTTCGTGTACGTGAGAAATTGAACATTAGAAAATTCATCATTATTTTCATTTTTCTAGACCATGTCCTCTTTTCCTTTGGAAATTGTGAAGTATCCCATTTTTTGCTTGCATCAAACGAAACACTTTCTCATAGGTAGTCTTTTGCTCTTCTAAACTTCAAATTCTTACAATAATTGAGATCTATATTCTTTATTGACTTAGAAAATACAAGTAATGGAAGACGATATTGTTAAATATACTCAATAGTCCACTTTCAAGCTATCACAAATGTTCCATGCTGGTTTGACTTGTAAGGCTCAAGTATGAGGACAAGCGAATGTGAGAGCCTAAGCATTTGTGGAAGCCTAAGTTTCAAGTTAGATGAGATCTATATGTGACCGCTTATGGTGATTGATGATTCTTGTCAGCCTAGCCATTATGATAGATAGGGCATAAGCTTTGTGAAGTCGGGTTGCCATTCAAGGTGAACTAGCCTTGTGGTGTTGCACGGTTTCTGCATTTCACCTCAATGGGAGGGGTGCATAGAGGGGCTTGCCATCTTCTATGAGGTCTCTCGAGATTGTCCCCTTAGCCCATAGGGACTGTGGGGCAGAGATGGTAGGACTTCTTGTTGTGGAGATACCATGGGATTGTATAGTTTGCATACTATTTTGTCTATCTCCACTATGTTTATCGATGGTAACTACAATTATAAAGACTATATAAGCATTTCCCATGTGTAGCTTTGCACAACATGGCACACTAGTAAAGCCTTCATCTAGAATCTGATGATATCTCCATCTAATGTCCATCTAATAATGAAACTCATTTATAACTCGAAAACCAAAAGTATGATGTACACAACCTTGACCATGTCCATGACCTTATTGTACAATCATTTTTTTTTATAGAGGAAGTTCAGAAAAAGTTTAATCTTTCTTTGCTTCAATGATATACACAACCTTGATCGAAAATATGAAATACACATCCTTGACCATATCCATGACCTTAATGTTGTATCATTTTATTATTAGTATTTTTTTTTCTTGTTTTTCTAAAACAAAGTTCAGTAGAATTTTAAGCTTTCTTTGCTTGAATGTATACACAACCTTGACTGAAAGTATGATGTACACAACAAGTCATCCACATAAATGCATACATAGACACAAATGTCATCTACATGTTTTACATAAAGTGAAGGATCAGCATGACTCGCTGTGTATGTGTGCAACATAAGATACTTTACCAACCTTGCATTCCATGCTCTTGGTGCCTGTTAAATACCATACAATGACTTCTTTAACTTTCATACATGATTAGGACATTTTGCATCCACATAACCATCTGGTTGTGACATATACACTTCTTCATTTAACTTACCATTAAGAAAGGCATTCTTTATATCGAGTTGATATATATTCGACCTTTTACTTGCAGCTAAAGCCAACAAAGTTCTCACCATTGCCATGTTTTCTATTGGACTAAGTGTTTCCTCATAGTCCAATCCTTGAGTTTGATTATATCCTTTTGCTACAAGTCTAGCCTTATATCTTGACACACTACCATCACTATTTGTTTTAATCTTAAAAACCCACTTGCAACCAATTACCTTTTGTTTTCGTGTCTTTGGAACTGAATTCCAAGTCTTGTTATCCTGTAGTGCTTCCATTTCTTCTCTCATTGCTTTCTCCCACTTTTCATCTCCTTTCGCCTCATCATAACATGTGGGTTCATTTTCCTGCTCAACGTTTTTCATAAAAGTAGTATGAGTCTTCATGAAAGATTCATAAGTATACCTTTGAAGTTGCTTACTCACTCTTGAAGTTCTTCTTACCTCCAATGTAGATGCTCTTCGTTTCTTATTAGGAACCTTTGATGATTCTCCATACTCGCATACATCACTAATTTCCTCTCCTTCATCATTAACTTCAACAAGTTTGAGTTTACCTTTACTTTTAACACTTGGAGGTGACTCTTCCCTTAATCTTCCATTGAAAGGTAGCTCTCTTTCTTCATCCAAACCACTTTTCTCATCACTTAAACTCCTTGTGGGCTGAGGTAAGCACTCATCTCCTTCACCTGTATCTTCTTCATCTCCATTCATGACCTGCAAACATTTCTTATCTACATACCTTGAAAGTGATTCATCAAAATTTACATCTCTTGAAACAACCACCTTATTGGTATGAGAATTATAACATCTATATCCTCTTTGAGTATCTACATAACCAATAAATATACACTTTTCTGATTTCACATCAAGTTTTGATCTCACTTCACTAGGTACATGTACATAACATACCCAACCAAATACTTTCAAATGACTTACACTTGGTTTCCTTCCATGCCATACCTTATATGGTGTCAAATGATGAACTCCAGCATTAGGAACTCTATTCATAATGTACACACTTGTGCTAACAGCTTCAGCCCAAAAAAGAATTAGGCAAACACATATCCTTTAGCATGTTTCTAGATGCTTCTGCTATGATTCTGTTTCTTCTTTCTGCGACTCCATTTTGTTGTGGAGTATACCTGCATGTAACTTCTCTTTTGATACCTTCATCATACAAAAAATTAGTAAAAGCTTGAGAGAAATACTCTCCCCCTCCATCGGATCTTAGCTTCTTAACATATCTTCCTATTTGCTTCTCGACAATGATTTAAAATTTTTGAAACAATCAAAGACTTCACTCTTATGTTTAATGAAATACACAAATGTCATTCTAATATGATCATCAATGAATGATATATAGTACTTATTACCAGCCAAGGATGCCTCTTTAGTAGGACCCCATACGTCCATGTGTATAAGGTCTAGGAATCCACTGCTTACATAGCTTGAATGCTTGAAAGGTTGTCTACTCTGCTTACCCATTTGACATGCTTCACAAAGATGCACCATATGTTGCTTAGTAAGATCAGGTAATCCTTCAACAATCCTCTTCTTTGATAGCTTCTTTAACTTGTGTATATTCATGTGTCCAATCCTTTTGTGCCATACATCAAGTTGTGCTATTTGATGCATACCATAAGAGAAATAGTTTGTATGATTTGGGTTTACCTTGAATGTAAACAATCTTCCTTGTTTTTGACCTCTAGCAATTAATCTCCTTTGCTTTGGATCTTGCATGAAGGAACCTGTATGATTAAATCTTTTTTGTAAACCTTTTTCTACCATTTGACGAACTGACATCAAGTTCTTAGTGATCGTTGGCACATAAAGTACATCCTTCAAGCAATTTGTCTTGCTCTTATATTGCATAACAACATCTCCAACCTGCATAATCTTATGTGTTGTATCATCTCCTATTTCAACATGACCTTTACATGAAGGATTATGCATATTAGAAAACCATGAAGCATCATGTGACAAATGGTTAGAACAACCACTATCTACATACCATACAATACTATTGCAATTCATCTTAATTTCTACATTCATCATAAGAAGAGAATCATAGTCTGCACTTTTACCTTCAACTGCATAACCTCCTTGTTGTTTACCTATTCTTGAATAGCCTCCTCTTCGATTACCACCTTGATTATTTTCATTGTGATAACAATCTTTGGCATAGTGTCTATACCTTCCACATATATAGCAATTGTTGTTATCTTCACTCCTTTGTCTTTGACTATAGTTGTAGTAGCCTCTCGTACCTCTAGCACTTGATCTTCCTCTTCCTCTTGTGTTGAAGAAGCCACTTGAAGTCCCTTGATCATCGCTCATTCTTCCTCGACCTCTATTTGAACCTCTTCTACCTCTGTTTCCACCTCTTGATGATCCTACATAAAGGTCTTGTCCTTGAGATCCTTTTTTATTTGAAGTAGAACCATTTAGATTCATATCCTCCGTGACCATGAGAGCAACAAGCTGATCAAAGTCTGGTAATTCTCCTCTAACATAAACTGAAGTAATGAATGGTTTCAATCTCTTATCATCCTTGACTCCGTTGAAAGTATGTGCAACCAAGTCGTCATCCTCCACATGAGATTGAATTGATCCTTGTTGATCTGCAATCTCTTTAACCTTCAACAAGTAATCATTGACCGATGTCCTTGTATCTTTCTTTATGTTATTCAACTCATTTTTTAATTGAATCTTCCTTGCTCTTGTACCTATAGCATACAACCTTTCCAATGCAAGCCAAACATCTCTACTTGTGTCTAGATCTTGTATGTGTCCTACCATTGAATCTTTGAATATTTTGTGATAAAATGAATATAACCATTTTGTCTGTTTCATTCCAAAGTCTAAACTCCCTCAATTGTTGATCATTTGGATCCTCTGGTAATATAGGTTTGATATATGTTCCATCAATCAAACCATACAAGCCTCTACCTTGCAAGTATGCTGTGATTCTAAATCGCCATGCTTGATAGTTGTTCTTATCAAGCTTCTCTATTTGTGCATGTTGATCGCGCATTCTCTAAATACTAAACATCCTCCTTTTGTATATGTGTGATAAGAAGAAGTATGAGATTTACCTTTATAATAAAGTTTATGCACCTTTCTTTGCTTGAATGATGCTTGAGATGCTTCCTTGATATCTCCTTCTACCTTTGTGTAGTGTCGATGATGAAGCGCTGCTCCAATAACTCTGATACCAATGTTGGAGTTTATTGACCTCCAAAGTATAGCTAGAAGTAGGTGGAACCCCCTAGGAATAAGATGGCCTTCTCACAAACTTCATCACAGAAAACAAGTCATGCTTGCAGAGTTAATGTTCTCTACTAGCTTATAATTTTTTAAAACTGTTTTAACCACATATACGATAGACCAAGAGCTTTCTAATGATCCAAAGAAAACGCTAGTTGGATAAGTACACAAGGAGATATGACCTCTACAAGTTGGAGGTTTAATGTAGAGTTTCAGGAGGGGTGAAACCCGAGAACACACACTACTTGCAGAGAGTACTACTCTCAGATCACAAATCCAATGATTATGAAAATCGATAGTATGAAAGTAGATAGTAAGAGCTTTTTCAATGAGCTATGAAACATGTAATTTGGATATATAATGAGGGAGATACAAGCCCTACAATATCTTCATACAAAACTACAGCAGCGTAGAGATACACATATGACTCTCTTGGACTTCCCACAAGATCACGACTTCTCTCCTCTTTTTATAGCATGGGGAACTAATCTAAAACCTTTCTAATACATCTAAATTAGTTTTAGACACTTGGGTGGAAATATTACATGACTCAAGTGCTCAAATGAGCAAAGTATTGATGGACTTTGAGAACTAGCCATATCGACCTTCTACTAGGACACCACTGCAGCTCCCTTGTGACTCACTAATTTGACTCACCATGTTCTAGACCTGACGTGGTATTTAGGCTATATTTGATGAATAGTATGAGCCCTCTTGAAGTAGTAATTGAAGACTTCCCAAATGTATTTACATAATTTGAAACTTGTACCATACATAAAACAAATGTTCGCAACACACACATCATATGTTTTATTTTTTGATATTAATGTATAGCAATTGAATCTATAGATTGCTTTGGATCTAAGAATCTACTTCCTCTTTATTTTTGTAGTTTACCAATTTCCATGTGTGGCTCAGTTTACATTACCAAAACCATCTTGCATAATCTGGATGTCCTTAAAGTTTAGTTCTAGGCTTCCCTCCTAAAATCCTCCAATAAAACCTATTGTTTATGGGTATATGGTACTATTTTAAAACATATAATGTAACTTAGAGTCATTTTCTATGCCTACATTGTTGTCTATCATGTTAAGAATTACAAATCTAGTGCATGCTTTGAGGAAATTCCTATAATAGCATATTGCATTGCTTATATGAATGTATATTGTATTGCTTATTCCATAGACTCTGATGATATTTGGGTGTGCCTTATCAAAAGGAATGTTCGTGAGTTTTCCTTGGAACACTACAAGTCTTCGAATGGCCATTCCCTATGGGACATTATTATTTCCCCTCATCCCTTTTTTGAATCTGTAAGCCCTTTAGGCTGTAGGCTTTGGAAGGCGTGGATGGATGTCAAGAAAACTTGTTGTCCTAGTGATAAGTTCTTTCTTCACTTTGATTTTTTTCTATAGAAAAGCATTTGGATTGGGTGGATTTTCCTTGGGAACAACTCTAATGTTGGAGTAAAAGATCATAAATGCGAGGGAAAGGGTTTCTCTTCCTAGAATGACTTCACTATTTATGGTGAGATGATTCTTGATTCTACAATAATGGAATCTACTCATATTTCCCCTATTTGTCTACAAGTTATGATAAAGCACAAAGAAATGTTGCGGGAAAAGCTCTAACAATGCTCCTCATGTAGACCTGTTCAACTATCTACTATGGCCCAAGATATGCTCTAGAAGTATAAAAGGAATAAAGGATATGTCTTGAAGATTCTCCACTAGAAGAATTCCAAATGGCAAGTGAAATGTTATGCTAATCAATGGCACCATAGATTCCTTTGTTTCTGGGCTTTCCCAAACATCAAAGAGTCCTTTCTTTAGTGGCTATTCACAATGGTGTCTAGTGTGGCTCAATGATCAAGAAGGTTGATATTAATGATGTAATTGTGTATTTTGTGGCATTGTGGAGGACTTGCCACACATCTTCTACAACTGCAAACATGCAAAGGTCTTTTGGAAAGTGGTACAGCCTCTTTGCCTCAAGCTCAACATTTCGTTGAGCTATAAAGAGTTTCTAGTTGGATCTTGCATCAAAATGGATAGTGCTCCCTAGAACTTATGGAGACCTCAAATTTTATGGTTTACCTAGAAGACCAGGAATGATGTTGTGTTGAACAAGGGGAAAAAGATCTTTGAGTATTCTTTTATCCAAGGTTTCGAAGACATTGTTGTGAAGTGTCTGATCTCTATCAAGAATGCTCTTAATGAATACTTCCATATATCTAAGCTGCTCTGGGACACCCCTCCAAGTGAATGGAGAGAATCCTTGCTAAAGTTGTATTCTAGAAATAGATTTTATATGATCTTTTCATGTATGTAAGGATCTCTGATGTTGTATGGTGGTCCGAGAAGACTTCTTTGCTTTGAACTCTATTCCCCTTGTCTCCATGTAACCTCCTTTTGCTTTGTCTATTGAACCCTTTTGTTTTATGTTCCCTCCTCATGGACTCTTGCCCTTTGTACTTTTACATATACCATCATTATTTCATCTTTCTTTTGTTCTCAAAAAACCAAAAGCATGATAGATAAGAATATGAAGGATTAACAAGCCTTATGACTTTTCAAAACCATTAAGAGAAAAGGGTGAATGTAATATACTTATTGATTTTGGAAGCCTCCAATCTTCTACGAACTTTGACGAAGGTGGAAATAATAGATTAGCAAGAGGTGGTAGAAATAAAGTTTTAGTTGAGAGTTTTCAGACTATAACCTTGTTCCACATAGTCGAATGAATTCAAAGACATAATTCCAAAAATCTAAAAATTCCAATAGGATCAAAGACTCCTCCAAGGATTCACAGATTAGTTTTCAAATTTATGAGCTAAAGATGTTAGAGGAAAATAATTTTTAGATGGTACGAACATGCTAAATTTTTACTAGTTCGAATAGACCAGAAATTAAGGTAATCCCAGATGTACTTTTTGAGTATTTACCTTAAGAAATATGTTGCTATGAGAGACCAGAAATTAAGGTAATCCCAGATGTCCTTTTTGAGTATTACCTTTAGAAATATGATGAGAGAGTACCGTAGAGTACTTCCTTCTTTAAATTAGGTCTTCTAATTGCATGCATAGGAAGTGAATCGCCAATCGTTCTCAAAGCCAAATTACATGGTTCTTCTATGTTAATACTCCATAGATATAATATTTCATAAAATATTTGATCGATTGGAGATGTTAGGAAATGAACTTATTAGTAGACTTTAAAATCACTCTAAACCTAGATATTCTTTACATCGATAGAAAATTTCAAGAGTTCCACATTTTACTTGTGTGCTCATTCCCTTCGAAAGTTTTATTTAATAAAACAGTCATTCCTTGAGTGTAAGTAGCTAGGTTACATGCTTCAATGAACACTTTTGGTTGCTTACTCTCATTGCATTCTTAGTAAATATGTAGGCAAAGTTCTCAAAGATGTAATTTTCAGTTGTTCTATTGTAGCAATCATATCTTGAAATCTAACACGCGACGTAACTAATCTAGTGATTTGAATCTCAAGTTTGGTGATTTGAAGGTTGTATGGATGATTTAGAGGGCATCATTTCAAATAACCATAAAGGTTTCACATTTTTTATTATTTCAAGCACTCTTGTGCATACAGAATATATAGGGTTCATGTCTATAGTGAATAAGAAAAGAAGGAATCTTAAAAAATAAGGAGGAGTAATTTCTTGATATGAACATTTCTTAACTAGAGGAAGGGCCTGCATTAAGATACTATTTGATATGATTGAAAGTGATATAGGTTTCACATACTATCTATTTTATAGCTACAAAGATTCATTGTAATTGCCATCTTCCATCACGAGATATCTTCACATTTGTACTCATTGATCTGCATAATATAATAGCTCAAAAATGTTGGAATACTTATTCAATTTACTAAGCATCATTCTCAGTGTACACTTGATCATTTTTATTGAAGAAACTTGTGATGGGTAGCTTTCTTACTTAGACACTCCCAAAGGGAATTTGATGAGTTGCTAGTAGGCAAAGAGCTCTGTTTATTTTACTGAACAAGTGTAGAGACCAAAATAGCAAGTCTTAGCTCAGAGTTAAATTCTGTACTTATATGTTTTGATCCATTGATTAGAGTATCATGCTCAAAAGCACTTAGGTGATTATTTGTGATTATTCGGAAGCTCAAGGGGTCTAATCTACCCTCCACAACTTGTGTTTGTCTCGTGTGAAGCAGGTATTTATAGCACCACTTCATTTCTGGAATCTATCCAATATCTCCCTCAATAATGTCTAAACTATATCAAGAATGCTCTTGATAAAGACTTTCATATAACTAAGTTGCTCTACGACACCCTTCCTAGTCAATGGAGAGAATTCCTATTGATATGATCTTTTCATGTATATGAGGGTCTCTGATGTTGTATGTGGTTCCTAGAAGACTGCTCTGCTCTAAAGTGTATTCCTTTTGTGTCCATGCTACTCGAGCTCAAGCTGTTGAGCCCTTTTGTTTTTTGTTTCCTCCTTGTGGGCTCTTGCCCTTTGTACTTATGGAGATACCATCATTCATTCAACTTTCTTGTTTTCTCAAAAAAATGCATGATAGATATGAATATGAAGGATAAACAAGCATTATGAGTTTTCCAAGCCATTCAAAGAAAAGGGTGAATGTAATGGACATGCATTTTGAAAGCCTCCAATCTTGTACAAACTCTGATAAAGATGGAAATAATAGATTAGCTAGGGGTGGTAGAAATAAAGTTTCAGTTGAGATTTCTCAGAGTATAACCTTGTTCCTTATCGTCAAAGAATTTAAAGATAGAATTTGGAAAATCTCAAACTTCGAGTAGGATCAAATACTCCTCCAAAGATTCATAGGTAAGTTTTCATATTTATGAGCTAAACATGTTAGAGGAAAATAATTTTACATGGTGTAATCATGCTAAACTTTTACTAGTTGGAATAGACGAGAAATTAAGGTAATGCAGATGTCCTTTTTGTGTATTTCCCTTTAGAAATATGGTGCTATGAAATAAAAAATCTCTTCGATGGGCGAATACCCTTGACTACTTCCTTCTTTGAATTAGTTGTACTAGTTGCATGCGTAGGAAGGGAATTGGCAATCGTTCTGAAAGCTAAATTATGTGGTTCTTCTATGTTAATACTCAATACGCTTAATATTTCATAAAATGTTTAATCGATTGGAGATGATAGGAAATGAAGTTATTATTAGATTTTAGAATCACTCTCGACCTAAATATTGTTTACATCGATAGAAAATTTCAAGGGTTCCACATTTTACTTGTGTGCTCATTCCCTTTTAAAGTTGGATTTAATAAAACAGTCATTCCCCGAGTGTAATTAGTTAGCATATATGATTCAATGAACACTTCTGGTTACTTATTCTCATTGCATCCTTAGTAAATATGTAGGAAAAGTTTCTCAAAGATGTAATTTTGGGTTCTTTTGTTGTAGGAGTCAATATCTTGAAATCTACCACAAGTTTAGTAAATATGTAGGCAAAGTTTCTCAAAGATGTAATTTTGGGTTCTTTTGTTGTAGGAGTCAATATCTTGAAATCTAACACTTGTGGTGTAACTAATCTAGTGCGTTGAATTTCAAGTTTGGTGTTTTCATATTCTTTGATTCGTTCTTTTTAGATTGTGTTTTTCCAGTAAAACGTCTAAGATAAGAGCAGAAGACACGAAAAAGACCTGAAGATAATGTATGAGGTAGACCACGAAGGTTGCATGGATAGTTTTAAGGGCTGCATTTCAAATAACTATAAAGGTTTCCCATTTTCTTTTTATTTCAAGAACTTGTGTTCATACAGAATAGATAGAGTTCATGTCTATAGTGAATAAGAAAAGAAGGAATCTTCGAAAATAAGGACGAGTAATTTCTTGATCTGAACATGTCTTATCTAGAGGAATGGCCTTCATTAAGATACTGCTTGAAGCAGACTAGTGCATCAATCGAAATATAGAGATGAACTAATCATACTCATACCCTACAAATATTTATCTACGTCCTTACATAATAGGCACACAGAAGACCCGAAAGATTTGGACGTACTAAAAAGACTCTTGAAAACCTTAATCATTATAAGAACACTCCATCACATGCAATAACATGATTACTTTGACAATTAATTCTCGAAGTATCTCCATGGATACATTTTATAACAGGTGAAACAATGCTCGGATGCATTCAAACTTGTGCAGAGATGACGATGGGCAACTGGATCGTACATTGATTACCATGAGCTATGATGCAACAGAAAAGAACTACGTGCGTAATGGGATGCTGTAGGAGCCGTTTCTATTATTCATGTGGATTCAAGATCGATCCAAGCATTCGTTAAGCCTTTCCTCCACCATTGAAAAAGTCGATCTCGTTCTGCATGGCAATCCGAAACATGTCGAGTGCATTTTCACGATCGAATCCCTTATGGCTATTTATCAAGTGAGCTTGCGCCTTTTCAGTCTTTTCGGAACTCTGATTAGCATCAACCCATACTTTGTATGGATTTCCTTCCTTCACAACGTTCTCGAGCTCACCTGTCAATACTGGCCATAACTTGACACATGCATATGTCGAGATCAAAATGTTCGGGGCATACTTCGTAACCGAAGTCTTTATGGAATCGACATATTTTATAATGTCCTTCCCAGCTTTGATCTCAATGGCATTCCACCGGTCATATATGGCATTTCCATACCTTTCGTATTTAACACCCGATTCTGCTGCAAAATTCTTGATTTCAGAATCTACTCCCTCTCTATTGCTAGTGCTGACCTCTCTCCATATTCCGCCGACTTCACGACAGTACCATCCATCTTGCAGCATGTATGTGCCATAAAAGTCAGGGTCTAGGATTCCATCCTTGACTCCTTTAATGAACACAGTTTGTCGGGCCTGCACGGTATTATCATTCCAAATCACTGTGATTCATATTCTAGCATAGGGTAATTCATGTATGACTATATACATACATGTATACACACGCAGTGGAGAGGTGGGGAGGGAGAGTAATATATATATATATATATATATATATATATATATATATATATATATATATATATATATATATATATATATATATATATATATATATATATATATATATATTGTCAATATCTGTGATTCATACTATGGCACAGTGCTAGTGCATGTATGAATCTATACGTACATACATGATAAATATTCATTGCAGGTATACACATAAAGACAGAGTTGGGGGGGGGGGGGGGGGGTAGGTTGTGTGCTTGTAGAGGAGGTACTGGGGTATCCGCTTTTATCAAAAGTAGAGAATGAAAATTAAACACGTCCAGTACGTCACCTACTCAAGGGAGGTTCTCTTTAGGGAAGTATACCCTTTAACATTTCTGTGAGCAGGCAGATGCAAAGATTGAACAGAGTAGTGAATGCTTCAAAAACAAATATAGACAACCAATAACCAAGGAAGACCAATCACTTCTTGATTTGACTCAGATGATTACAAGGTTGGTCAGATGCTCAAAAGTGCAGGCTTAGAAGGCTAACATGCCATCCTAGAAATAAATAAGCTCAATGCATAGAATCTTCTCATCAGCTTAAGGGGCTAATTACATGCAGTCTAACTCAGAACAATACAAATGGTAAGATTTGCTCAACAGAATAGAGCTCAATCACCAATACTCACTCACGGAAAGGAAAGAAAATCCAAGGCACTTTCTTACACTATAGTGCTCATAGCCCTCAACTGAGAAGCCTACCCTCTGTATCCACACTACAGAGTAGCTCCTACAATAGGCTTGAAACCACCAAGTGGAAGAGATGAATTCTGCACGTACGCTCGCGTCAACGAAACTCCAAAAAAAATGTGTACCCCAAATGAGCACAATCCATTGTTTTTATAGGCCTCAATAGGCCAAGAGGGCCTTGCCGAATCTTCACGTCCACTGATCACGCGCTGGTTGATTACCCAAAATTGGGGGGTAGGTCAAATATTCCACTTGATTTGAATTAGATCCACAAAAATAGGTAGTCGCCGTGAATGGTTGGCGGTCAAAAAGTTATTCCCTTTCTTTGTTGCATTATTTTACCGAGCTTCCATTTCTTCAAGAATTTGTTCACAACCTTAGGAATATCTTCTCCATTTTGAGCAATCACTCTGAAGACCTTCAACTTCACATCAGGAATGCGATCTTTGATAAAGTTTATGATGCAATTTAGTTCATCATCAAATCTTGAGCATTTCCTTTCTTCCCCTTCCCCTCTCCAAGAGCTTCCACAATGTCTTTCTTCTTCATATCTCTTCTATCCTCGGTTGTGCATCTTAAAATCAGTCAACATATCCTTTGTCACTGATCCATATATCCATCCAATCTCTTTGCCCCATTCTGTCTTGTCTTCATATCCACAACTAATAGCCTCTTTCAGCAGGGAACTTGGGGGGAAAAGATGCTGGCACACCATCATCCTCATGGAAGGTTGAAGCAACAAACACAGGTGATTGGCCAAACTTCTTCTCATAGCTCTTCTGAGATATTAACAAAGACTTGTCCCTTCCTCATAACCTTCAATGCCCTCATCAATGTCATCAAGAATGAACATTGGAAAAGACAAATCATTTCTAGTGGTGCTCTTTGAATGTATTGATTCTGGCGACCTTCTTCATGCCTGTGGATGGTTGGATAAAATCATGCCTGTGGATGTGCGTGTATGCAAGCAGTGCCTGTGTGTGTGAAGGTGTGTGTGAGTGTGAAGGAGTGTGTGTGTGTGTGCATGTGGGTGTGTATGGAAGTGTGTGTGTGTAAGTGTGTATGTGTGTATGTGTGTGGGTGTGTGTGTTGCATGTGTGTGTGTCGGTGTGTGTGGGTTGCATGTGTGGGTGTGTGTGTGTGGTAGGGGGTGGAGGAGGGTGGGGACGCGTGGGAGAAGTGGTGGAGGAGGATGGCGGAGGGGTGCGGGGTGAGGGGCAGAGGGCGGAGGAGGGGGACTAGGCGGAGGGGTGCAGGGTAAGGGGCCGAGGGCGGAGGGGTGCGGGGTGAGGGGCGGATGGCGGAGGAGAGGGTTGGGCGGAGGGGTGCGGAGGAGGGGTGCGGGGTGAGGGGTGGAGGGCGGAGGAGGGTTGGGCGGAGGGGTGCGGGGTGAGGGGCAGAGGGCGGAGGGGCTCGGGGTGAGGGGCGGAGGGCGGAGGAGGGGGACTAGGGGGAGGGGTGCGGGGTGAGGAGCGGAGGGCGGAGGGGCGCGGGGTGAGGGGCGGAGGGCGGAGGAGAGGGTTGGGCGGAGGGGTACGGAGGAGGGGTGCGGGGTGAGGGGCAGAGGGCGGAGGAGGGGGACTAGGCGGAGGGGTGCAGGGTGAGGGGCGGAGGGCGGAGGGGTGCGGGGCGAGGAGAGAGAAAGAGGGGGGAAGAGAGAGGGAGAGAGAGGG
>CM035431.1:12777280-12799780 GCA_020310875.1 Ceratopteris richardii | reverse complement strand
TTCAGGAGCAATCTTCTCTTTTCTACAAGTGTCAAGTGTTCTGGGATCTTTCCAGTAGTGAGAACATGAAGAATTTCATCATACCAACCAGTCCGTATTGCTACTAGAAAAAGATTGCTATCCACCAATTCATCATTAATACCTTTTGCCTTTTCGCTCATTGCGGTCCTGGACACTTGATCTGCCATGTAGTGCTCTTTTCCTGGCTTAATATGAATATCAAAATTAAATTCCTGGAATAGGAGTAACCATCTCCAAATCCTTCCAGCTACTCTAGGCTTGTTTATCAAATACTTCAAGGGCTGATGATCAGAAATAACAATGAAATGTACACCAAGGAGGTAATGTCAAAACTTTTGAAGAGCAAATACGATAGCCAAACCTTCTCTCTCCGTTGTACTGTAATTTCTTTCAGCTTTGTTGAGTAGTCTGCTTGCATAAGAGATAGGTCTATCCACTTTGTGAGATGAGGGTTGAGCTAGAACTGCACCAACAGCATGAAGACTAGCATCTGTATGCACATGAAATTCCAATGACCAATTAGGAACACTTAAAAGTGGAGCAGTACATAGCCTCAACTTTAATTCACAAAATGCTTTGTCGGCTTCAGCACTCCATGAGAAAGGGATCTTTTTACTGGTAAGCCTTGACAAGGGCTTAGCAATTTCTGAATACATCCTAATGAATCTTCTGTGATAACCTGCATGGCCCAAGAAACTTTGCACTTCCTTTGGGCTTTGTGGAATTGGCATGGAAAGAATAGCTGTAACCTTTGCAGGGTCAACCGTTATGCCTTCAGCAGATACTATGTGACTAGGAAGAGTGCCCTTAGTGACCAAAAAGTGACATTTATCAGGATTCAATTTCAAACTGGTTTTGAGACATTGCTCAAAGATTTCTTTTAGATTTTCCAAATGGTCATGGAAATCTTGAACTGCTGCCCTTCTATCTGTACCTGAAAATACTGAAAAGTCATCCATGAAAATGCGTAGAAAGGTTGTTAACCATTTGCCCAATATCAGATACATCGTTCTATTAAATGAAGCTGGCGCATTCTTCAAACCAAAAGCCATTCGAGTATAGACATAAGTGCCCCAGGGAGTGACAAAGGCTGTTTTATCCCTATCATCCAGATGGATGACTATCTGATTGTAGCCACTAAAACCATCCAAGAAACTATACAAAGTGTGACCAGCTACCTCTTCAAGTACTTGCTCTCTGAAGGGCTCAGGAAATCCATCTTGAATAGTCACTTTATTTAAAGCACGAAAATCAACACATACTCTTATTTTTCCACTATTTTTCTTGGGCACAATAACCATAGGAGAAAGCCACCTGGAATGTTCTACTGGCACAATTATACCTGCTTCCTCTAGTTTTGTAATCTCCGCTTTTACCGCTTCTGCATACTTCGGATTGAGTCGATATGGCCTACTTCTTACAGGCGCGGCTCCCTCAACTAAGGGTATCCGATGTAGCCCAAGCTCTTCTGGTATCCCTGTTAGATCTTTGTAGGACCATGCGAAGACACTTTTATAAGTGAAAAGCAAAGAAGTTACCTTCTGTAGCAAGGGAGGATAATGCCACAACCAGGATGCCAAATGGACCATTTGAGGGTTCTCTTCATCCCCTAAATTTACTTCTTGAACCAAGGTTTCAGGACTGGCTTTGTTTGATAAATCATCTCCATTATATGCAGGAGTGGATTTTAATTTATACTCTGCAACATGTTCTTCCATCCATCCTTGGGGTATAACTGAGAAAGGAAGATCTTCTCTGCCTTTAGGTTCAAAATCTTCTACCTCTGATACTTTTATCTGGGTTACTTCCTCAAGGCTTGTGCTTGTCTACAATTGCTCATTCTCCAACACCTTGTGGTCTTCATTGCCCTTTCCTGTAATTACCTTATCTGCAACTTCTTCCTCAATTTCACTAATCTCCACTGTGCAACACTCTGCACTTCCCATCATCCAATTCAACAATGTATCCTCTTCTTGGGGTAAAGAGGGCATTACCTGAGTGTCCATAGTATATCCAGTGGTTTTTCCTGAATCAAACCCTTCTTCCAAATGTAGTTGCAGTTGGCTATTGGTGCTTGTTGAAATCCATAGTTTATTTTTCCCCCAATCTTGCAAAGCTTTTGCTTGTCTCAGCCAAGGTCTCCCGAGGAGCAAAGGATAGGAAGTCTCCTGTGGAAGTGCAATAACAACAAAATCCAACACAAAGTGGCAACCCTGTACTACCATCAATACCTTTTCAATAATGCCAAGTGGCGCAACCCGATGTTGATCTGCCAATGTAACCGTGAATGGTGCCAACTTGGTGGGGTTCAATTTCAGCTTCTTCATTGTAAAATCTGGCATCAAATTGATACCAGAGCCTCCATCTATGATCACACTTGTAAGAGCTTCATCCTTTATACAAACTGATAATCTCGAACTTTGGTAGTCTGCTAAGGGTGCAGGAGGAAAATCAACCATGAAACCATCTATACTAGGTGATTGGACCAAGTGAGCAGAGTGTATAATCTTTAATAAATCACTTCTTATTTTTGAATCCATCCTTATAAGTTCATAAAGACTAATCTTGTGATGAATACCTTTCAAGATCTGTTCAATGTTTACCTCCTGAGTATTTTCTTGTAGACGTGTTGGTTGGCCCCTTAGAGAAGTAGTCATTTCTTCATAAGCTCCTTCAATTTCCACTTGTTCTTTCCATCCAGACTTCTTTTCTTCCTCTTTATCCTGAATTCCTTGTTGTTCCCCCCTAAGGTTTGCTGCTGCTTGCCTAGCTCTGGTCATCATGGGCATAGCAGAGGATGAAACAGCATAGGATTGAGTAGTCTTACCTTCTACTGGTGGGGCGACTGCAATCATGTGAATTGGAGCAGGACGACTTCTTGGGCAATCTTTGGTATAATGATCCTTGGCCTCTGGACAATGTTGACAGGGAGGTGCATCTTCTAGAAGAGAACATCTATTTTGCATGTGGCCGTACTCACCACAACGATAGCACATCAAAGGTCTATTATATCTAGGCCTTGCAGGCCGACTCTCCTCTCTATTTGAGGTATTTGATGTACTAGCATAATATGAATCCAAATTTTGAGGGTTACCTCTCTGCTATGTACCCTTGAGGTAGTAGCAATCTCTGCCTTCATGACCATCTTTTCCACAAAATTTACAGCTTACCTTAATAGGGCAAATAGCATTGGAATGTCCATTGTTGTTACAGATTGTACACCAGATTTGTCTCCTTATATCCTGAGTGGTCTTCAAATCTTCTAACTCTCGGCGAAGTTGAGCTACTTCATCATCAGTTCGATGCAGTGGTGGCAAGACCTTCTCTTCTTGTTGATTTTGTTGCATCTTCAATGCCTCCAGTTCCCTCCTTAGTTGCTCAATAGGATCCAGGTCTGCAGCATACTTAGGTTGTGTATTCCCTTCAAAATGTTGCCTTGCTTCTTCAATGCGTGATGCCGCTGCAACAAAATCATTGAGAGTGGCATCCAACCTAAGAGATTCACGAAGCTTCTGCTGAGATGACCTTGGCAGAGCCTTCTCTATCCACTTTTTAACCAAAAAGTCACCTGGAGCATGTGGCAGACGTGCAACAAGTGCTTTTGTTCTAGTGTGAAGTTCATGAAAAAATTCACCTGGCCTTAGCTTCAAATTCTCTAGCTGATCTAGAGCTCTTTCCGAAGAATCACTCGGTCGGAATGTTTGTGAGAAAGCCGCCTTCAGAGCCTCCCATGTAGTGAAATGGCCATCTGCATATTGACTATACCATTTATCTGCAAGGCCCTCCAATGTGGATGGAAAAAGTGCCAGCATTGCATCCTCTCTATTTTGCAGACCTCTTCCACGGCATAAAGAGATAAATCTCCTCACATGATCATCCGCATCTTCATATGCATGTCCCTTGAAGGTAGGGAACTTGATGTTTAATCTGGAGAGCAAATGAGAAAGATCCTCCATTTGGACTGGTGTCTCTTCTGACGTATCTGAGGAGAAGTCTAGAGTTCTCCTATACCCTTCTTTTGACAATGGTGTCGCACCCAAATCAATAGACAAATTTAGGGAGGACAGAGGGGAGGTAGACTCACTAGCCATGGTTATTGCTAACTTGTTAAGGCTCCTTTGAACACGAAGAGATTCCTTATCTGCTCATGTATAGGTCATGTACCTATTCGCAATTGCAATAGCGCAAAACACCTCTCACAGAAATGCAAAGGTCCCACCGTGCGTGCCAAACTGTAGAGGAGGTACTGGGGTATCCGCTTTTATCAAAAGTAGAGAATGAAAATTAAACACGTCCAGTACGTCACCTACTCAAGGGAGGTTCTCTTTAGGGAAGTATACCCTTTAACATTTTTGTGAGCAGGCAGATGCAAAGATTGAACAGAGTAGTGAATGCTTCAAAAACAAAATATAGACAACCAATAACCAAGGAAGACCAATCACTTCTTGATTTGACTCAGATGATTACAAGGTTGGTCAGATGCTCAAAAGTGCAGGCTTAGAAGGCTAACATGCCATCCTAGAAATAAATAAGCTCAATGCATAGAATCTTCTCATCAGCTTAAGGGGCTAATTACATGCAGTCTAACTCTGAACAATACAAATGGTAAGATTTGCTCAAGAGAATAGAGCTCAATCACCAATACTGACTCACGGAAAGGAAAGAAAATCCAAGGCACTTTCTTACACTATAGTGCTCATAGCCCTCAACTGAGAAGCCTACCCTCTGTATCCACACTACAGAGTAGCTCCTACAATAGGCTTGAAACCACCAAGTGGAAGAGATGACTTCTGCACGTATGCCCACGTCAATGAAAATCGAAAAAAAATGTGTACCCCAAATGAGCACAATCCATTGTTTTTATAGGCTTCAATAGGCCAAGAGGGCCTTGCCGAATCTTCACGTCCACTGATCACGCGCCGGTTGATTACCCAAAATTGGGGGGTAGGTCAAATATTCCACTTGATTTGAATTAGATCCACAAAAATAGGTAGTCGCCGTGAATGGTTGGCGCTCAGAAAGTTATTCCCTTTCTTTGTTGCATTATTTTACCGAGCTTCCATTTCTTCAAGAATTTATTCACAACCTTAGGAATATCTTCTCCATTTTGAGCAATCACTCTGAAGACCTTCAACTTCACATATGGAATGCGATCTTTGATAAAGTTTATGATGCAATTTAGTTGATCATCAAATCTTGGGCATTTCCTTTCTTCCCCTTCCCCTCTCCAAGAGCTTCCACAATGTCTTTCTTCTTCATATCTCTTCTATCCTCGGTTGTGCATCTTAAAATCAGTCAAAATATCCTTTGTCACTGATCCATATATCCATCCAATCTCTTTGCCCCATTCTGTCTTGTCTTCATATCCACAACTAATAGCCTCTTTCAGCAGGGAACTTGGGGGGAAAAGATGCTGGCACACCATCATCCTCATGGAAGGTTGAAGCAACAAACACAGGTGATTGGCCAAACTTCTTCTAATAGCTCTTCTGAGATATTAACAAAGACTTGTCCCTTCCTCATAACCTTCAATGCCCTCATCAATGTCATCAAGAATGAACATTGGAAAAGACGAATCACTTCTAGTGGTGCTCTTTGAATGTATTGATTCTGGCGACCTTCTTCATGCCTGTGGATGGTTGGATAAAATCATGCCTTTGGATGTGCGTGTATGCAAGCAGTGCCTGTGTGTGTGAAGGTGTGTGTGAGTGTGAAGGAGTGTGTGTGTGTGTGCATGTGGGTGTGTATGGAAGTGTGTGTGTGTAAGTGTGTATGTGTGTATGTGTGTGGGTGTGTGTGTTGCATGTGTGTGTGTCGGTGTGTGTAGGTTGCATGTGTGGGTGTGTGTGTGTGGTAGGGGGTGGAGGAGGGTGGGGACGCGTGGGAGAAGTGGTGGAGGAGGATGGCGGAGGGGTGCGGGGTGAGGGGCAGAGGGCGGAGGAGGGGGACTAGGCGGAGGGGTGCAGGGTAAGGGGCGGAGGGCGGAGGGGTGCGGGGTGAGGGGCGGATGGCGGAGGAGAGGGTTGGGTGGAGGGGTGCGGAGGAGGGGTGCGGGGTGAGGGGCGGAGGGCGGAGGAGGGTTGGGCGGAGGGGTGCGGGTTGAGGGGCAGAGGGCGGAGGGGCTCGGGGTGAGGGGCGGAGGGCGGAGGAGGGGGACTAGGCGGAGGGGTGCGGGGTGAGGAGCGGAGGGCGGAGGGGTGCGGGGTGAGGGGCGGAGGGTGGAGGAGAGGGTTGGGCGGAGGGGTACGGAGGAGGGGTGCGGGGTGAGGGGCAGAGGGCGGAGGAGGGGGACTAGGCGGAAGGGTGCGGGGTGAGGGGCGGAGGGCGGAGGGGTGCGGGGCGAGGAGAGAGAAAGAGGGGGGAAGAGAGAGGGAGAGAGAGGGAGGGAGGGCACGCGGGGGCGGGGAAGGAGAGAGAAAAGAGAGAGAGAGAGAGAGAGAGAGAGAGAGAGAGAGAGAGAGAGAGAGAGAGAGAGAGAGAGAGAGAGAGAGAGAGAGAGAGAGAGAGAGAGAGAGAGAGAGAGAGAGAGAGAGAGAGAGAGAGAGAGAGAGAGAGAGAGAGAGAGAGAGAGAGAGAGAGAGAGAGAGAGAGAGAGAGAGAGAGAGAGAGAGAGAGAGTAAGGCAGGACGGGGAGGAGAGAGAGAGAGAGAGAGAGAGAGAGAGAGAGAGAGAGAGAGAGAGAGAGAGAGAGAGAGAGAGAGAGAGAGAGAGAGAGAGAGAGAGAGAGAGAACGGGAAAGAGAGGAAATAGAGAGAGAGAGAGAGAGAGAGAGAGAGAGAGAGAGAGAGAGAGAGAGAGAGAGAGAGAGAGAGAGAGAGAGAGAGAGAGAGAGAGAGAGAGAGAGCGAGAGAGAGAGAGAGAAAGAGAGAGAGAGAGAGAGAGAGAGAGAGAGAGAGAGAGAGAGAGAGAGAGAGAGAGAGAGAGAGAGAGAGAGAGAGAGAGAGAGAGAGAGAGAGAGAAAGAAAGGGAAATTGAGAGAGAGAGGGAAGGCGAAAGAGAAGAGAGAGGGAAAAGAGAGAGAGAGTGAAAGAAGGAGAGAGAAGGTAGCACAGAGAGAGATACAAAGAGAGAGATCGAGAGAATAAGTAAAACGAGAGATAAACAATCAACGGAAATGAAAGCAACCATCCGCCCGGAGTACCGAAAGCACCAACTTCAATCTGAAAGCACCAACTGCCCAGACACAATTATGTCCAAGAAATAGAACGGAACATTGCCTGAGGCTACATCTGAGAGCTCTCCTCTCAATCTCTTTCTCTTCCAACTTCCCGGACTTCATGCTCAGAATGCCAGTGAGTTCTGACCTCTACAGACCCCCACATTAAGCTTTTGCACCGTCCCGGTGCAATAACTCCTTTATTTGCTTATTCCTTCAAAATAAACTTACAGAAAATAAAAGAACTATGGTATGTATAGGGAGTGAATTTCATCTGCTTGCATCAATTCAGATAACTCTTCACCCTGGAGATGTTGACGAGGGGCATCTTTTTACCCTGCAGATCTTCCAGATGCACTGCACCATGTAGCAATACCTTGATAACCTTATATGGTCCTGCCCATTTGGGTGCTAATTTAGTTGAAATTGCCGGGACTTGATGCACTAA
Source organism: Ceratopteris richardii (assembly GCA_020310875.1). Lineage (NCBI taxonomy): Eukaryota > Viridiplantae > Streptophyta > Polypodiopsida > Polypodiales > Pteridaceae > Ceratopteris > Ceratopteris richardii. Next base: position 12,792,155 of record CM035431.1, on the reverse strand, counting down.
AACCATGGACCCTTCTTGAACTTCATTCGATCTCAGATACCTGTCATGCAGTCTTTTGCGCTCTTCTTGTGTTACCTGAAGTTTTTGCATTACTCCTTCTCTGTATTCTTCTAATGCCACCAATCTCTGAATGGGGGATTCAATTCCAATGGTTTTGATTTCTATTTCCTTTCTGATGATAAACTCAAATGGTGCCAATGCCTTTTTCCATAAACTAAGCGAAATGGAGTCTCGCATGTGGTTCCCCTCTTTGTGGTTCTGAAAGCCCAAATTGCACCAATTAATGCTAGTGGCCAAGAGCTTTGATGATCAAAAGATAATTTGCGAAGTAGTCCAATCAAAATCTTATTGGAACTCTCTGCTTGGCCATTTGCCCTTGGGTAATAGGCACAAGATTTTTTATGGAAGATTTTGTACCTGTCAAATATAAACTGGAGCAATTGATTTACAAAATGTGTGCCCCTGTCACTAGTAATTTCCAGTGGGCAACCAAATCATGAGAAAATATGTTTATACATAAATTTAGGTACTGTTAAAGCGGTGCAGTCCACAATTGCTTTAGCCTCTATCCATTTAGTGGCATAGCATGTGTCCATCAAAATATATTTTTTACCTCCTGGTTGCCCAGTTGGGCTAATTGGCCCTATGAAATCAAGACCCCATCGTTCAAATGGAAGCCATCCGGTAGATATGACTAATGGTTGGAAGTTCAATCTGGTTGGCGTGGGAGCACATCTCTGACAAATGTGGAATTCTTTTGCAAACTTGATTGCATCCTTGAAAATATGAGGCCACCATAAACCTTTGTGGATGATTCTATGAGCCAATTCTTCCCCCTTTAGGTGTCCTTCATTGTGTGCAGCCTCTGGCAAAAGATTTACCTCTTCTGGATAGACACACCTTCTCAATATATCATCGTGACAGTATTTATAGAAATTTCCATTTATAAGAGAATATGCTTTGGTTTTCAGGAGCAATCTTCTCTTTTCTACAAGTGTCAAGTGTTCTGGGATCTTTCCAGTAGTAAGAACATGAAGAATTTCATCATACCAACCAGTCCGTATTGCTACTAGAAAAAGATTGCTATCCACCAATTCATCATTAATACCTTTTGCCTTTTCGCTCATTGCGGTCCTGGACACTTGATCTGCCATGTAGTGCTCTTTTCCTGGCTTAATATGAATATCAAAATTAAATTCCTGGAATAGGAGTAACCATCTCCAAATCCTTCCAGCTACTCTAGGCTTGTTTATCAAATACTTCAAGGGCTGATGATCAGAAATAACAATGAAATGTACACCAAGGAGGTAATGTCAAAACTTTTGAAGAGCAAATACGATAGCCAAACCTTCTCTCTCGGTTGTACTGTAATTTCTTTCAGCTTTGTTGAGTAGTCTGCTTGCATAAGAGATAGGTCTATCCACTTTGTGAGATGAGGGTTGAGCTAGAACTGCACCAACAGCATGAAGACTAGCATCTGTATGCACATGAAATTCCAATGCCCAATTAGGAACACTTAAAAGTGGAGCAGTACATAGCCTCAACTTTAATTCACAAAATGCTTTGTCGGCTTCAGCACTCCATGAGAAAGGGATCTTTTTACTGGTAAGCCTTGACAAGGGCTTAGCAATTTCTGAATACATCCTAATGAATCTTCTGTGATAACCTGCATGGCCCAAGAAACTTTGCACTTCCTTTGGGCTTTGTGGAATTGGCATGGAAAGAATAGCTGTAACCTTTGGAGGGTCAACCGTTATGCCTTCAGCAGATACTATGTGACTAGGAAGAGTGCCCTTAGTGACCAAAAAGTGACATTTATCAGGATTCAATTTCAAACTGGTTTTGAGACATTGCTCAAAGATTTCTTTTAGATTTTCCAAATGGTCATGGAAATCTTGAACTGCTGCCCTTCTATCTGTACCTGAAAATACTGAAAAGTCATCCATGAAAATGCGTAGAAAGGTTGTTAACCATTTGCCCAATATCAGATACATCGTTCTATTAAATGAAGCTGGCGCATTCTTCAAACCAAAAGCCATTCGAGTATAGACATAAGTGCCCCAGGGAGTGACAAAGGCTGTTTTATCCCTATCATCCGGATGGATGACTATCTGATTGTAGCCACTAAAACCATCCAAGAAACTATACAAAGTGTGACCAGCTACCTCTTCAAGTACTTGCTCTCTGAAGGGCTCAGGAAATCCATCTTGAATAGTCACTTTATTTAAAGCACGAAAATCAACACATACTCTTATTTTTCCACTATTTTTCTTGGGCACAATAACCATAGGAGAAAGCCACCTGGAATGTTCTACTGGCACAATTATACCTGCTTCCTCTAGTTTTGTAATCTCCGCTTTTACCGCTTCTGCATACTTCAGATTGAGTCGATATGGCCTACTTCTTACAGGCGCGGCTCCCTCAACTAAGGGTATCCGATGTAGCCCAAGCTCTTCTGGTATCCCTGTTAGATCTTTGTAGGACCATGCGAAGACACTTTTATAAGTGAAAAGCAAAGAAGTTACCTTCTGTAGCAAGGGAGGATAATGCCACAACCAGGATGCCAAATGGACCATTTGAGGGTTCTCTTCATCCCCTAAATTTACTTCTTGAACCAATGTTTCAGGACTGGCTTTGTTTGATAAATCATCTCCATTATATGCAGGAGTGGAGTTTAATTTATACTCTGCAACATGTTCTTCCATCCATCCTTGGGGTATAACTGAGAAAGGAAGATCTTCTCTGCCTTTAGGTTCAAAATCTTCTACCTCTGATACTTTTATCTGGGTTACTTCCTCAAGGCTTGTGCTTGTCTACAATTGCTCATTCTCCAACACCTTGTGGTCTTCATTGCCCTTTCCTGTAATTACCTTATCTGCAGCTTCTTCCTCAATTTCACTAATCTCCACTGTGCAACACTCTGCACTTCCCATCATCCAATTCAACAATGTATCCTCTTCTTGGGGTAAAGAGGGCATTACCTGAGTGTCCATAGTATATCCAATGGTTTTTCCTGAATCAAACCCTTCTTCCAAATGTAGTTGCAGTTGGCTATTGGTGCTTGTTGAAATCCATAGTTTATTTTTCCCCCAATCTTGCAAAGCTTTTGCTTGTCTCAGCCAAGGTCTCCCGAGGAGCAAAGGATAGGAAGTCTCTTGTGGAAGTGCAATAACAACAAAATCCAACACAAAGTGGCAACCCTGTACTACCATCAATACCTTTTCAATAATGCCAAGTGGCGCAACCCAATGTTGATCTGCCAATGTAACCGTGAATGGTGCCAACTTGGTGGGGTTCAATTTCAGCTTCTTCATTGTAAAATCTGGCATCAAATTGATACCAGAGCCTCCATCTATGATCACACCTGTAAGAGCTTCATCCTTTATACAAACTGATAATCTCGAACTTTGGTAGTCTGCTAAGGGTGCAGGAGGAAAATCAACCATGAAACCATCTATACTAGGTGATTGGACCAAGTGAGCAGAGTGTATAATCTTTAATAAATCACTTCTTATTTTTGAATCCATCCTTATAAGTTCATAAAGACTAATCTTGTGATGAATAGCTTTCAAGATCTGTTCAATGTTTACCTCCTGAGTATTTTCTTGTAGACGTGTTGGTTGGCCCCTTAGAGAAGTAGTCATTTCTTCATAAGCTCCTTCAATTTCCACTTGGTCCTTCCATCCAGACTTCTTTTCTTCCTCTTTATCCTGAATTCCTTGTTGTTCCCCCCTAAGATTTGCTGCTGCTTGCCTAGCTCTGGTCATCATGGGCATAGCAAAGGATGAAACAGCATAGGATTGAGTAGTCATACCTTCTACTGGTGGGGAGACTGCAATCATGTGAATTGGAGCAGGACGACTTCTTGGGCAATCTTTGGTATAGTGATCCTTGGCCTCTGGACAATGTTGACAGGGAGGTGCATCTTCTGGAAGAGAACATCTATTTTGCATGTGGCCGTACTCACCACAACGATAGCACATCAAAGGTCTATTATATCTAGGCCTTGCAGGCCGACTCTCCTCTCTATTTGAGGTATTTGATTTACTAGCATAATATGAATCCAAATTTTGAGGGTTACCTCTCTGCTGTGTACCCTTGAGGTAGTAGCAATCTCTGGCTTCATGACCATCTTTTCCACAAAATTTACAGCTTACCTTAATAGGGCAAATAGCATTGGAATGTCCATTGTTGTTACAGATTGTACACCAGATTTGTCTCCTTATATCCTGAGTGGTCTTCAAATCTTCTAACTCTCGGCGAAGTTGAGCTACTTCATCATCAGTTCGATGCAGTGGTGGCAAGACCTTCTCTTCTTGTTGAATTTGTTGCATCTTCAATGCCTCCAATTCCCTCCTTAGTTGCTCAATAGGATCCAGGTCTGCAGCATACTTAGGTTGTGTATTCCCTTCAAAATGTTGCCTTGCTTCTTCAATGCGTGATGCCGCTGCAACAAAATCATTGAGAGTGGCATCCAACCTAAGAGATTCACGAAGCTTCTGCTGAGATGACCTTGGCAGAGCCTTCTCTATCCACTTTTTAACCAAAAAGTCACCTGGAGCATGTGGCAGACGTGCAACAAGTGCTTTTGTTCTAGTGTGAAGTTCATGAAAAAATTCACCTGGCCTTAGCTTCAAATTCTCTAGCTGATCTAGAGCTCTTTCCGAAGAATCACTCGGTCGGAATGTTTGTGAGAAAGCCGCCTTCAGAGCCTCCCATGTAGTGAAATGGCCATCTGCATATTGACTATACCATTTATCTGCAAGGCCCTCCAATGTGGATGGAAAAAGTGCCAGCATTGCATCCTCTCTATTTTGCAGACCTCTTCCACGGCATAAAGAGATAAATCTCCTCACATGATCATCCGCATCTTCATATGCATGTCCCTTGAAGGTAGGGAACTTGATGTTTAATCTGGAGAGCAAATGAGAAAGATCCTCCATTTGGACTGGTGTCTCTTCTGACGTATCTGAGGAGAAGTCTAGAGTTCTCCTATACCCTTCTTTTGACAATGGTGTCGCACCCAAATCAATAGACAAATTTAGGGAGGACAGAGGGGAGGTAGACTCACTAGCCATGGTTATTGCTAACTTGTTAAGGCTCCTTTGAACACGAAGAGATTCCTTTTCTGCTCGTGTATAGGTCATGTACCTATTCGCAATTGCAATAGCGCAAAACACCTCTCACAGAAATGCAAAGGTCCCACCGTGCGTGCCAAACTGTAGAGGAGGTACTGGGGTATCCGCTTTTATCAAAAGTAGAGAATGAAAATTAAACACGTCCAGTACGTCACCTACTCAAGGGAGGTTCTCTTTAGGGAAGTATACCCTTTAACATTTCTGTGAGCAGGCAGATGCAAAGATTGAACAGAGTAGTGAATGCTTCAAAAACAAAATATAGACAACCAATAACCAAGGAAGACCAATCACTTCTTGATTTGACTCAGATGATTACAAGGTTGGTCAGATGCTCAAAAGTGCAGGCTTAGAAGGCTAACATGCCATCCTAGAAATAAATAAGCTCAATGCATAGAATCTTCTCATCAGCTTAAGGGGCTAATTACATGCAGTCTAACTCAGAACAATACAAATGGTAAGATTTGCTCAAGAGAATAGAGCTCAATCACCAATATTGACTCACAGAAAGGAAAGAAAATCCAAGGCACTTTCTTACACTATAGTGCTCATAGCCCTCAACTGAGAAGCCTACCCTCTGTATCCACACTACAGAGTAGCTCCTACAATAGGCTTGAAACCACCAAGTGGAAGAGATGACTTCTGCACGTACGCCCACGTCAATGAAAATCCAAAAAAAATGTGTACCCCAAATGAGCACAATCCATTGTTTTTATAGGCTTCAATAGGCCAAGAGGGCCTTGCCGAATCTTCACGTCCACTGATCACGCGCCGGTTGATTACCCAAAATTGGGGGGTAGGTCAAATATTCCACTTGATTTGAATTAGATCCACAAAAATAGGTAGTCGCCGTGAATGGTTGGCGCTCAGAAAGTTATTCCCTTTCTTTGTTGCATTATTTTACCGAGCTTCCATTTCTTCAAGAATTTATTCACAACCTTAGGAATATCTTCTCCATTTTGAGCAATCACTCTGAAGACCTTCAACTTCACATATGGAATGCGATCTTTGATAAAGTTTATGATGCAATTTAGTTGATCATCAAATCTTGGGCATTTCCTTTCTTCCCCTTCCCCTCTCCAAGAGCTTCCACAATGTCTTTCTTCTTCATATCTCTTCTATCCTCGGTTGTGCATCTTAAAATCAGTCAAAATATCCTTTGTCACTGATCCATATATCCATCCAATCTCTTTTCCCCATTCTGTCTTGTCTTCATATCCACAACTAATAGCCTCTTTCAGCAGGGAACTTGGGGGGAAAAGATGCTGGCACACCATCATCCTCATGGAAGGTTGAAGCAACAAACACAGGTGATTGGCCAAACTTCTTCTCATAGCTCTTCTGAGATATTAACAAAGACTTGTCCCTTCCTCATAACCTTCAATGCCCTCATCAATGTCATCAAGAATGAACATTGTAAAAGACGAATCATTTATAGTGGTCCTCTTTGAATGTATTGATTCTGGCGACCTTCTTCATGCCTGTGGATGGTTGGATAAAATCATGCCTTTGGATGTGCCTGTATGAAAGCAGTGCCTGTGTGTGTGAAGGTGTGTGTGAGTGTGAAGGAGTGTGTGTGTGTGTGCATGTGGGTGTGTATGGAAGTGTGTGTGTGTAAGTGTGTATGTGTGTATGTGTGTGGGTGTGTGTGTTGCATGTGTGTGTGTCGGTGTGTGTGGGTTGCATGTGTGGGTGTGTGTGTGTGGTAGGGGGTGGAGGAGGGTGGGGACGCGTGGGAGAAGTGGTGGAGGAGGATGGCGGAGGGGTGCGGGGTGAGGGGCTGAGGGCGGAGGAGGGGGACTAGGGGGAGGGGTGCAGGGTAAGGGGCGGAGGGCGGAGGGGTGCGGGGTGAGGGGCGGATGGCGGAGGAGAGGGTTGGGCGGAGGGGTGCGGGGTGAGGGGCGGAGGGCGGAGGAGGGTTGGGCGGAGGGGTGCGGGGTGAGGGGCAGAGGGCGGAGGGGCTCGGGGTGAGGGGCGGAGGGCGGAGGAGGGGGACTAGGCGGAGGGGTGCGGGGTGAGGAGCGGAGGGCGGAGGGGTGCGGGGTGAGGGGCGGAGGGCGGAGGAGAGGGTTGGGCGGAGGGGTACGGAGGAGGGGTGCGGGGTGAGGGGCAGTGGGCGGAGGAGGGGGACTAGGCGGAGGGGTGCGGGGTGAGGGGCGGAGGGCGGAGGGGTGCGGGGCGAGGAGAGAGAAAGAGGGGGGAAGAGAGAGGGAGAGAGAGGGAGGGAGGGCACGCGGGGGCGGGGAAGGAGAGAGAAAAGAGAGAGAGAGAGAGAGAGAGAGAGAGAGAGAGAGAGAGAGAGAGAGAGAGAGAGAGAGAGAGAGAGAGAGAGAGAGAGAGAGAGAGAGAGAGAGAGAGAGAGAGAGAGAGAGAGAGAGAGAGAGAGAGAGAGAGAGAGAGAGAGAGAGAGAGAGAGAGAGAGGACGGGGAGAGAGAGAGGGAGAGAGAGAGAGAGAGAGAGAGAGAGAGAGAGAGAGAGAGAGAGAGAGAGAGAGAGAGAGAGAGAGAGAGAGAGAGGAGAGAGAGAGAGAGAGAGAGAGAGAGAGAGAGAGAGAGAGAGAACGGGAAAGAGAGGAAAATAGAGAGAGAGAGAGAGAGAGAGAGAGAGAGAGAGAGAGAGAGAGAGAGAGAGAGAGAGAGAGAGAGAGAGAGAGAGAGAAAGAGAGAGAGAGAGAGAGAGAGAGAGAGAGAGAGAGAGAGAGAGAGAGAGAGAGAGAGAGAGAGAGAGAGAGAGAGAGAGAGAGAGAGAGAGAGAGAGAGAGAGAGAGAGAGAGAGAGAGAGAGAGAGAAAGAAAGGGAAATTGAGAGAGAGAGGGAAGTCGAAAGAGAAGAGAGAGGGAAAAGAGAGAGAGAGTGAAAGAAGGAGAGAGAAGGTAGCACAGAGAGAGATACAAAGAGAGAGATCGAGAGAATAAGTAAAACGAGAGATAAACAATCAACGAAAATGAAAGCAACCATCCGCCCGGAGTACCGAAAGCACCAACTTCAATCTGAAAGCACCAACTGCCCAGACACAATTATGTCCAAGAAATAGAACGGAACATTGCCTGAGGCTACATCTGAGAGCTCTCCTCTCAATCTCTTTCTCTTCCAACTTCCCGGACTTCATGCTCAGAATGCCAGTGAGTTCTGACCTCTACAGACCCCCACATTAAGCTTTTGCACCGTCCCGGTGCAATAACTCCTTTATTTGCTTATTCCTTCAAAATGAACTTACAGAAAATAAAAGAACTATGGTATGTACAGGGAGTGAATTTCATCTGCTTGCATCAATTCAGATAACTCTTCACCCTGGAGATGTTGACGAGGGGCATCTTTTTACCCTGCAGATCTTCCAGATGCACTGCACCATGTAGCAATACCTTGATAACCTTATATGGTCCTGCCCATTTGGGTGCTAATTTAGTTGAAATTGCCGGGACTTGATGCACTAAAACCATGGACCCTTCTTGAACTTCATTCGATCTCAGATACCTGTCATGCAGTCTTTTGCGCTCTTCTTGTGTTACCTGAAGTTTTTGCATTACTCCTTCTCTGTATTCTTCTAATGCCACCAATCTCTGAATGGGGGATTCAATTCCAATGGTTTTGATTTCTATTTCCTTTCTGATGATAAACTCAAATGGTGCCAATGCCTTTTTCCATAAACTAAGCGAAATGGAGTCTCGCATGTGGTTCCCCTCTTTGTGGTTCTGAAAGCCCAAATTGCACCAATTAATGCTAGTGGCCAAGAGCTTTGATGATCAAAAGATAATTTGCGAAGTAGTCCAATCAAAATCTTATTGGAACTCTCTGCTTGGCCATTTGCCCTTGGGTAATAGGCACAAGATTTTTTATGGAAGATTTTGTACCTGTCAAATATAAACTGGAGCAATTGATTTACAAAATGTGTGCCCCTGTCACTAGTAATTTCCAGTGGGCAACCAAATCTTGAGAAATATATGTTTATACATAAATTTAGGTACTGTTAAAGCGGTGCAGTCCACAATTGCTTTAGCCTCTATCCATTTAGTGGCATAGCATGTGTCCATCAAAATATATTTTTTACCTCCTGGTTGCCCAGTTGGGCTAATTGGCCCTATGAAATCAAGACCCCATCGTTCAAATGGAAGCCATCCGGTAGATATGACTAATGGTTGGAAGTTCAATCTGGTTGGCGTGGGAGCACATCTCTGACAAATGTGGAATTCTTTTGCAAACTTGATTGCATCCTTGAAAATATGAGGCCACCATAAACCTTTGTGGATGATTCTATGAGCCAATTCTTCCCCCTTTAGGTGTCCTTCATTGTGTGCAGCCTCCAGCAAAAGATTTACCTCTTCTGGATACACACACCTTCTCAATATATCATCGTGACAGTATTTATAGAAATTTCCATTTATAAGAGAATATGCTTTGGTTTTCAGGAGCAATCTTCTCTTTTCTACAAGTGTCAAGTGTTCTGGGATCTTTCCAGTAGTGAGAACATGAAGAATTTCATCATACCAACCAGTCTGTATTGCTACTAGAAAAAGATTGCTATCCACCAATTCATCATTAATACCTTTTGCCTTTTCGCTCATTGCGGTCCTGGACACTTGATCTGCCATGTAGTGCTCTTTTCCTGGCTTAATATGAATATCAAAATTAAATTCCTGGAATAGGAGTAACCATCTCCAAATCCTTCCAGCTACTCTAGGCTTGTTTATCAAATACTTCAAGGGCTGATGATCAGAAATAACAATGAAATGTACACCAAGGAGGTAATGTCAAAACTTTTGAAGAGCAAATACGATAGCCAAACCTTCTCTCTCCGTTGTACTGTAATTTCTTTCAGCTTGGTTGAGTAGTCTGCTTGCATAAGAGATAGGTCTATCCACTTTGTGAGATGAGGGTTGAGCTAGAACTGCACCAACAGCATGAAGACTAGCATCTGTATGCACATGAAATTCCTATGACCAATTAGGAACACTTAAAAGTGGAGCAGTACATAGCCTCAACTTTAATTCACAAAATGCTTTGTCGGCTTCAGCACTCCATGAGAAAGGGATCTTTTTAGTGGTAAGCCTTGACAAGGGCTTAGCAATTTCTGAATACATCCTAATGAATCTTCTGTGATAACCTGCATGGCCCAAGAAACTTTGCACTTCCTTTGGGCTTTGTGGAATTGGCATGGAAAGAATAGCTGTAACCTTTGTAGGGTCAACCGTTATGCCTTCAGCAGATACTATGTGACTAGGAAGAGTGCCCTTAGTGACCAAAAAGTGACATTTATCAGGATTCAATTTCAAACTGGTTTTGAGACATTGCTCAAAGATTTCTTTTAGATTTTCCAAATGGTCATGGAAATCTTGAACTGCTACCCTTCTATCTGTACCTGAAAATACTGAAAAGTCATCCATGAAAATGCGTAGAAAGGTTGTTAACCATTTGCCCAATATCAGATACATCGTTCTATTAAATGAAGCTGGCGCATTCTTCAAACCAAAAGCCATTCGAGTATAGACATAAGTGCCCCAGGGAGTGACAAAGGCTGTTTTATCCCTATCATCCGGATGGATGACTATCTGATTGTAGCCACTAAAACCATCCAAGAAACTATACAAAGTGTGACCAGCTACCTCTTCAAGTACTTGCTCTCTGAAGGGCTCAGGAAATCCATCTTGAATAGTCACTTTATTTAAAGCACGAAAATCAACACATACTCTTATTTTTCCACTATTTTTCTTGGGCACAATAACCATAGGAGAAAGCCACCTGGAATGTTCTACTGGCACAATTATACCTGCTTCCTCTAGTTTTGTAATCTCCGCTTTTACCGCTTCTGCATACTTCAGATTGAGTCGATATGGCCTACTTCTTACAGGCGCGGCTCCCTCAACTAAGGGTATCCGATGTAGCCCAAGCTCTTCTGGTATCCCTGTTAGATCTTTGTAGGACCATGCGAAGACACTTTTATAAGTGAAAAGCAAAGAAGTTACCTTTTGTAGCAAGGGAGGATAATGCCACAACCAGGATGCCAAATGGACCATTTAAGGGTTCTCTTCATCCCCTAAATTTACTTCTTGAACCAAGGTTTCAGGACTGGCTTTGTTTGATAAATCATCTCCATTATATGCAGGAGTGGAGTTTAATTTATACTCTGCAACATGTTCTTCCATCCATCCTTGGGGTATAACTGAGAAAGGAAGATCTTCTCTGCCTTTAGGTTCAAACTCTTCTACCTCTGATACTTTTATCTGGGTTACTTCCTCAAGGCTTGTGCTTGTCTACAATTGCTCATTCTCCAACACCTTGTGGTCTTCATTGCCCTTTCCTGTAATTACCTTATCTGCAACTTCTTCCTCAATTTCACTAATCTCCACTGTGCAACACTCTGCACTTCCCATCATCCAATTCAACAATGTATCCTCTTCTTGGGGTAAAGAGGGCATTACTTGAGTGTCCATAGTATATCCAGTGGTTTTTCCTGAATCAAACCCTTCTTCCAAATGTAGTTGCAGTTGGCTATTGGTGCTTGTTGAAATCCATAGTTTATTTTTCCCCCAATCTTGCAAAGCTTTTGCTTGTCTCAGCCAAGGTCTCCCGAGGAGCAAAGGATAGGAAGTCTCCTGTGGAAGTGCAATAACAACAAAATCCAACACAAAGTGGCAACCCTGTACTACCATCAATACCTTTTCAATAATGCCAAGTGGCGCAACCCGATGTTGATCTGCCAATGTAACCGTGAATGGTGCCAACTTGGTGGGGTTCAATTTCAGCTTCTTCATTGTAAAATCTGGCATCAAATTGATACCAGAGCCTCCATCTATGATCACACCTGTAAGAGCTTCATCCTTTATACAAACTGATAATCTCGAACTTTGGTAGTCTGCTAAGGGTGCAGGAGGAAAATCAACCATGAAACCATCTATACTAGGTGATTGGACCAAGTGAGCAGAGTGTATAATCTTTAATAAATCACTTCTTATTTTTGAATCCATCCTTATAAGTTCATAAAGACTAATCTTGTGATGAATACCTTTCAAGATCTGTTCAATGTTTACCTCTTGAGTATTTTCTTGTAGACGTGTTGGTTGGCCCCTTAGAGAAGTAGTCATTTCTTCATATGCTCCTTCAATTTCCACTTGGTCCTTCCATCCAGACTTCTTTTCTTCCTCTTTATCCTGAATTCCTTGTTGTTCCCCCCTAAGGTTTGCTGCTGCTTGCCTAGCTCTGGTCATCATGGGCATAGTAGAGGATGAAACAGCATAGGATTGAGTAGTCATACCTTCTACTGGTGGGGAGACTGCAATCATGTGAATTGGAGCAGGACGACCTCTTGGGCAATCTTTGGTATAATGATCCTTGGCCTCTGGACAATGTTGACAGGGAGGTGCATCTTTTGGAAGAGAACATCTATTTTGCATGTGGCCGTACTCACCACAACGATAGCACATCAAAGGTCTATTATATCTAGGCCTTGCAGGCCGACTCTCCTCTCTATTTGAGGTATTTGATGTACTAGCATAATATGAATCCAAATTTTGAGGGTTACCTCTCTGCTGTGTACCCTTGAGGTAGTAGCAATCTCTGGCTTCATGACCATCTTTTCCACAAAATTTACAGCTTACCTTAATAGGGCAAATAGCATTGGAATGTCCATTGTTGTTACAGATTGTACACCAGATTTGTCTCCTTATATCCTGAGTGGTCTTCAAATCTTCTAACTCTCGGCGAAGTTGAGCTACTTCATCATCAGTTCGATGCAGTGGTGGCAAGACCTTCTCTTCTTGTTGATTTTGTTGCATCTTCAATGCCTCCAGTTCCCTCCTTAGTTGCTCAATAGGATCCAGGTCTGCAGCATACTTAGGTTGTGTATTCCCTTCAAAATGTTGCCTTGCTTCTTCAATGCGTGATGCCGCTGCAACAAAATCATTGAGAGTGGCATCCAACCTAAGAGATTCACGAAGCTTCTGCTGAGATGACCTTGGCAGAGCCTTCTCTATCCACTTTTTAACCAAAAAGTCACCTGGAGCATGTGGCAGACGTGCAACAAGTGCTTTTGTTCTAGTGTGAAGTTCATGAAAAAATTCACCTGGCCTTAGCTTCAAATTCTCTAGCTGATCTAGAGCTCTTTCCGAAGAATCACTCGGTCGGAATGTTTGTGAGAAAGCCGCCTTCAGAGCCTCCCATGTAGTGAAATGGCCATCTGCATATTGACTATACCATTTATCTGCAAGGCCCTCCAATGTGGATGGAAAAAGTGCCAGCATTGCATCCTCTCTATTTTGCAGACCTCTTCCACGGCATAAAGAGATAAATCTCCTCACATGATCATCCGCATCTTCATATGCATGTCCCTTGAAGGTAGGGAACTTGATGTTTAATCTGGAGAGCAAATAAGAAAGATCCTCCATTTGGACTGGTGTCTCTTCTGATGTATCTGAGGAGAAGTCTAGAGTTCTCCTATACCCTTCTTTTGACAATGGTGTCGCACCCAAATCAATAGACAAATTTAGGGAGGACAGAGGGGAGGTAGACTCACTAGCCATGGTTATTGCTAACTTGTTAAGGCTCCTTTGAACACGAAGAGATTCCTTATCTGCTCGTGTATAGGTCATGTACCTATTCGCAATTGCAATAGCGCAAAACACCTCTCACAGAAATGCAAAGGTCCCACCGTGCGTGCCAAACTGTAGAGGAGGTACTGGGGTATCCGCTTTTATCAAAAGTAGAGAATGAAAATTAAACACGTCCAGTACGTCACCTACTCAAGGGAGGTTCTCTTTAGGGAAGTATACCCTTTAACATTTCTGTGAGCAGGCAGATGCAAAGATTGAACAGAGTAGTGAATGCTTCAAAAAAAAAATATAGACAACCAATAACCAAGGAAGACCAATCACTTCTTGATTTGACTCAGATGATTACAAGGTTGGTCAGATGCTCAAAAGTGCAGGCTTAGAAGGCTAACATGCCATCCTAGAAATAAATAAGCTCAATGCATAGAATCTTCTCATCAGCTTAAGGGGCTAATTACATGCAGTCTAACTCAGAACAATACAAATGGTAAGATTTGCTCAAGAGAATAGAGCTCAATCACCAATACTGACTCACGGAAAGGAAAGAAAATCCAAGGCACTTTCTTACACTATAGTGCTCATAGCCCTCAACTTAGAAGCCTACCCTCTGTATCCACACTACAGAGTAGCTCCTACAATAGGCTTGAAACCACCAAGTGGAAGAGATGACTTCTGCACGTACGCCCACGTCAATGAAAATCCAAAAAAAAAGTGTACCCCAAATGAGCACAATCCATTGTTTTTATAGGCTTCAATAGGCCAAGAGGGCCTTGCCGAATCTTCACGTCCACTGATCACGCGCCGGTTGATTACCCAAAATTGGGGGGTAGGTCAAATATTCCACTTGATTTGAATTAGATCCACAAAAATAGGTAGTCGCCGTGAATGGTTGGCGCTCAGAAAGTTATTCCCTTTCTTTGTTGCATTATTTTACCGAGCTTCCATTTCTTCAAGAATTTATTCACAACCTTAGGAATATCTTCTCCATTTTGAGCAATCACTCTGAAGACCTTCAACTTCACATATGGAATGCGATCTTTGATAAAGTTTATGATGCAATTTAGTTGATCATCAAATCTTGGGCATTTCCTTTCTTTCCCTTCCCCTCTCCAAGAGCTTCCACAATGTCTTTCTTCTTCATATCTCTTCTATCCTCGGTTGTGCATCTTAAAATCAGTCAAAATATCCTTTGTCACTGAT